>JARYGA010042076.1:0-24137 GCA_030545235.1 Helianthus tuberosus | reverse complement strand
ACGATACATTCCCGGTCCTTACCAACTTAAACCCAAGTAAGTAAATGATGGAGGCATTAGGACTAACCCTTTTTATTTCTACACCATTATTTTTCTTTTTTTACCACCTACCCAAAATCCCCCTAGTTAGCCCCTTTGAGCCTAAACCTTTTCCTTTCACAACCCAAACCAAACACCCTTTTACCCACCAAAACCTTTTTTTCATTTTTAACCCTTTGTTTTAGTAACTAGCTCGGTTTTTCGTATGACCTTTCAAAAAAAAATGTGTTGATGATGAAGCAAAAACAAATAAACAAGCAAGTTCATCAAAAATAACTTTGTTTGAAAAATAGCTTCATCAAAATAAAAAAGTTGAAAAAATTAAAAAGTCTTACGAAAACCGACGCTTGTTATGCTTTTCGTTTTTTTTTTCTACTAACCACTAACCCAACCACCTACCTTTAACCCAAGCCTAACCCTTCACCCAAAAAGTCCTCTTGATATTTACAAAGGTACATAGTTAAAAAGGAGGAGGATTGATTGCTTGGCAAGCGTTTGGTAGGAGTAAGTTCCATGCCGCTCTCGAGTGATCCACAAAAATACATTTTCAGCCGAGTGTTGAGTGATCCCCGTGAGGTATGTGAACTTGTATATAAATAGAATTTTAAAGAGGCATGTTATGCCCTAATAAGTAATTTATCTTATGAAAAGTTTTAAATAAATCATGACGAATAGGATTGTAAATAAATAAAAATAAAACTAAATAAAGAATCTTGGAAATCCCGACACTCTATGACAAGCCCAAAAAACCTTCTTCTCTACCCATTCCATTTGGGTGTGTAAAGGCACATTATAAAGAGTTTTGCTTGAGGACAAGCAAAGATTCAAGTGTGGGGGTATTTGATGTGTGCAAAATGCAACATATAAATTACATCAATTGTGGCATAAAACTAACCCTTTTTTTAGTACTAATGTTGGAAAAAGTGTGCTTTTGTCTTCCTTTTGTATTTTCAGGATTAAATGAGCTCAAATTAACAAAAGAAGCAAAAAGACAGCAAAATCTAACATAAGTACAAGAAAAGGAACAAACGTGACATGCCCGACCCCACGACAGCATCTTCTCAAGCAAAACAAGAAGACAGAAAACGGAACACGCCCCGTGCTCAGCCAGCACGGGGGCATGCCCAAGTGTGAGCAGAAAAGACAAAGTGGTAGAAGCTTCTACTGCCCATCACGGGGCCGTGCTCAGCGGACACGGGGCCGTGGTCAACTATAAGATTCGCACAATCCAGGCAAATCTTCATAGTACAAAGATTCTTCTGCACACGGGGTCGTGCTCCGCAGACACGGGGGCGTGGTCAACTAATAAAGACAAGCTGCATTAAATGAAGAAAGAGAGGATGTTGGACACGGGGCCGTGCCCACTGGACACGGGGCCGTGCCCGAGCTTCTGTTCAGCCTATAAATAGGAGTGCTTGGCTCAAGCTCAAACCATCCCTTGGCACACCACCTCTCTCACACTTCACCCACCACCCACCACCACCATAACACCATCATCCACCACCATCATCCATTGCCCATCATAGAGTGTGTGAGTCGTCTCGGGATCCAAGATTGATCGTAAGAGTTCTTGACAATCAAGGCCATGTTTGCCTAAGTCTCTTACATCACTTGGTGAAGACAAGTATCTAGTGTAATACTTTTTATTTCTAATCTTTTCGCACTTTTTACTTGGTTTTGTATTAATGACTTTAATAACTAGTTTCTTATGTTGAAGGTGATTCTTCCTTATCGTTTGTCCGTGGTGTCTTGACATTATTTTACTGTCCATATAAAATAAAAGATTTTCACCATTCATATCTCCACGGTCTATATGGAGGTATGTTGGCTACCTGGTCGGGGGTTAAGGGAACGGTTTGGTAAGAGTCTTGCCATTGTTCAGCGTTTAGAGGTCCTGCAATGGACCTGGGTCAAATTTAGTAGGACCTCCTTCAATACTTAACGGTATTGGATGGCGGGGGTCCAAACTCTTTGATCCCCTCGTAAGTTAACTACTATTAATACTATAACCCGGCTATTTAGGACTGTATCATTGCTGACTCAGACTACTTAGTCGAGGGTAACGTCACCTCCAAAAGAGGGGCCTACCATAATTTGCATTATTAACTTAATTAATTATCTTTCAATAATCTGACCCTTTAGGATTGTATCCTTGCTGACTCAAACTACTGGATTGAGGGTAACGTCACCTCCAAAAGAGGGGCCTACTACAATAACTAAGATAATCTCTTAAATAAGTGCAAAAGTGCGGAAATAATCAAAGGTTACACTATACACGAGTCGGAACCAAGTGATTCATCTTGTCTATCTGTTTTTCTTTTATTTTTATTTTTCAGCATTTTAGTTAGTTTTTATTTTTCTTAGTTTAAAACCATTTTTCTAAACCTTTTGATTTGATTAGACGTTGAGGATAAACCGGTACTAAAAGCTCTTGTGTCCTTGGACGACCTCGGTATCTTACCAACACTATACTACGCTCACGATGGGTGCACTTGCCCATATGTGTGTTTAGTGTTAGTAAATATCGTGTTTTATAAATTTAAAACTTGGCTAAAGAAAGTGTAAAAGGGCTTAAAATAAACATTAAAACCATAACGCACTTCACGCACATCAAGTTTTTGGCGCCGCTGCCGGGGACACAAGGATTTTAAGAAAGTTAGGAATCAACGGCATAATCGTTTTTTTACTTATTTTTCATTTTTTTAAGTTTTTCTGTTTCTGCAGAGCTCAGCACGGGCCGTGCCTGGTCGGATACAGGTCGTGCCCAACACTATCACTGGCAGTTTTTATTTTCCAAGTTACAGAGAGCTGAGCACGGGGCCGTGTCGGTGCAACACGGGGCCGTGTCCAACACCCAGTAACAGGGATCCGGGAAACAAACACTGTATCTCCGACCACGGGCCGTGTTCACTGAGCACGGGGCCGTGGTGAACCTTCTGACCAACGTTCTTTTCTGTTTTTATTGTAGGATTAGGGACCCAGGCGCCACATTTGAACTTCCTACGTAGTGCATGAGCTCCAGTTCTAGTAGAGACATAAAAGAACCTCTAGAAGAACCCGAACGCTTTCTCAGAAAAAGACTTATGGCTAAAAATCAAGAGAAAGTTTCGGGGGACCCACTTCCAATGGCGGATCAACGTACCCTCATGGATTACCTACGGCCCACCGTAGGTAATCTCGGCGCCGCTATCAATGCACCGAATGTCGAAGCCAATAACTTCGAACTTCGACCGCATTTGATACAAATGCTTCAAAACTCCGCAACTTTTCATGGGCTTGCGGACGAGGATCCCCATCTACATATTACTAATTTCTTAGAAATATGTGATACCTTTCGGATCAATGGAGCATCGAATGACGTCATCCGCCTTCGAATGTTTCCATTTTCACTAAAAGTCCGAGCGAAGGCTTGGCTTAACACCCTCCCAGTTGGCTCGGTAAACACCTGGGATGAACTAGCCCAAAAGTTTCTATATAAGTATTTCCCTCCTGCTAAAACAGCTAAATTAATGACTGAAATTAATACATATTCACAAGAGGATGGGGAATCCTTATATGAAACATGGGAAAGGTTTAAGGAGCTACTAAGAAAGTGTCCTCATCACGGTCTTGCGGTATGGCAACAAGTATCCACTTTCTACAATGGGTTGTTGCCACACACAAGACAAACACTTGATTCTAGCTCCGGGGGACTTTTAGGTAATCATCGCCCAAATGAAATATATAATCAAATTGAGGAAATTGCTCAAACCAATTTTCAATGGCACACTCCCCGAGGTAATAAATCTATTGCCCCGGGCGCCCATAAGGTTGATGAAAGCACTTCTTTACAAGCCCAAATCGAGGCCCTCTCTTCGAAAATCAAAAAGCTAGAAATGACAAAAACGGCCTCGGTTATGGCTTGTGAAGGGTGTGGTGGGCCACATGAAAATTGGAGTTGTATGAAAGAATTAGGTGAACAAACAGAAACGGTAAACTACATTGATAACAGACCTAGGCCATCGGGTCCTCCAACGGGTACCTACAACCAAGGATGGCGTAACCACCCAAACCTTGGTTGGAGAGATCCCGACAATAGTAGTAACCAACAAAACCAACGAACTAACTTTCAACAACCACAAAATTTTTCTCAACAACAAGGTGGAAGAGAAAGGCTTGAAGATACTGTATCTCGCCTCATCTCTGTGACACCCCGTCGAAACGTTCTCACTTCTGCTAGCTTGACAGTGACTGCCTCAACTTTCGGGACGAAAGTTCTTAAAACTTGGGGATAATGTGACACTCTGGGATTTCCCGAGAAATCTACGTGTATTAGCATTATGTGTACGAATACTATTAAATGAAAGATTGTGAATTATCTTGGTGTGCTATGTGATCCTCGCGTTTAATTATGTGTATGTATAATGAATGGTTAAATATATATATATATATATATATATATATATATATATATATATATATATATATTTTCGTATGTAGTAAACCGAGACCATGAACCCGACTCGAGACCACTCGGTCTCGAGTAGACAGTGAAACAATTGGGCCGGTTGGGCCATGCCGCTCGGAAACCCACTAGGGTGCACCAACTCGGTCCGGGTATAAAACCCACAAGAGTGGCCAACCTTGCCACTTTTCACCATTTGCAACATTTCCACACACACTCTCCTACACACTCTTTCCATCACTAAAACCCTAGAGCACCAACACAAAAACCATCTTCTTCCCCTCTCGGATCCAACCGGCAACACTAGAACTCTCGGTTATCGATCCTCCATACCCTCACACCTTGGAGCACAACCGGTTAGTGTTTTAATGTGGGTTAGAAATTATGTGTGCTCAATGAATAAGATACATGATTAGTTTAGAGGTCTTTTTGCATGATTTTGTATGATTAGTGAGTTTGTAATGGTTAAATGATGAATATTGTGTGTGAACTATTGTATGATAATGCTTTGCTAAGATGTTTTGAATGATAAAAGATTAATAGCTTAGGATGATTTTTGCTATCCGATTCATGTTAGATATTTTAGGTCAAATGTGTGTTTGATAACATGATGCAAGATTTACTTGATCCTTGATCACAACATTTCATGCTTGAATGATCTCATGAAGAACATTATGAATATGTGTTAAATATGATATGAACATATGATGAACAAATGTTGAATATAATGAACAATGTTGAATATGAGATAAACATTTGAATATGTGATGTTTGATCTGATTTAATTAGAATTTAGACAAGAAAACATGTTTATGAAATCCTATTGGTTAGTACACAGTTTCATGAAATCACAATTCTATTGGATAGTACGAGTTGGACAGGTTCTAGAAGGATTTCTTGTGCACACATCCGTGGTTGCGAGTCGATACCTTCGGTTGCGACTCGAGACCACCAAAGTGGCAACTCGAGACCAAGCGGCAGGCATCAAGGACCCGAGACCATCAAGATCTCGACTCGAGACCCCCTGTTCTCGACTCGAGACTAAGCTCGAGACTTCCGAGGTTGCGACTCATGCCTGCATTACTCGAGATCTCATGGTTGCGACTCGAGACCGCACGTTCTCGAGTCGAGACCACCTTGTCTCGAATGGGCTACTTGTCTCCGTTATTGGGCCAAAAGTGTGTGGACTGTGCATACCGTTTTATTTGGACTCTGTGATGCTGTTAACTGTTAGTATGATTGGATAGGCCCAATAACACTTATGATTTGTATGTTAGGTGTTGACGGTTACTGTTTAACTGCTTACGTATTAGAACAGGCTCGATAACTTGCTGGATATTTATATGTTATGCATGCAATGTGTTAGCTAAGTGTAGAATATACGTGATCTTCCTGTACCCAAACCTGACCTATACTGGTAACCTTATTAGGACGTGGTGACCAGCATACTTGACCAAGTAAACCAAACTGCCGAGCAACCCAAGGTGAGTTCACACACTAAAAGCATGTGTCCCAGGGAGGGACACGAACAAACTAAAGATTGTTTTCAAACTAATACTTCCGGGGGAATATGCGAATGGGTACTCTTAAATTTCTACATCCGGGGGAGATACGTTTGGGTATTATTTATAAATCACAACTAGCAAAACTAAACGAATCTCTATCATGTAAAGTCCCTGCTTATAGTACCGATTAATCGCCGGGGGTGAACGGGTTATTAGTTGATAGCGCTATTAGGTTTGACAACCTCACACCGTGACCGGGGGAGATCGGGCGTGAACTAGTAGACCTTGCATCTCAGTCAATGACGATAGACATTGACCTGGGGCACAAAAATCTTCTCGTCAACAGTTTCGGTAACATCAGTTTAGTAGCTTTCATATGGGGTAGCTCCCCATGACGTGATTATAAATGTTTTACCTAAAAAACCTACGATTTCGAAAAGCATAAAACTGGAAGCCTCGTGAACTCGCTAACATTTCTGTTGATACCCTACTGCATGCTTTGCAGGTACCCAGTGACTCAGGAGCTTGCAGCTTGGGAATGCGTAGTGGTCGTCTAACCCCTGTGTTGTGTTTTAAATAATCTTGAACTATGAACTTTGTTTTGAAACTGCTTGGTTTATGCTTCCGCTGTTTATTTTAACTGTTATCTTAATCTAAACTTTTAAAAAACTTCAAACTATGATGTTTGCTAACCTTTGTGGTTGGTGAACATTCTTACTTTTAACCAATGCTCAGTATGATTGGTGGCTGGATCCTGGTCAGTCGCGCCTCCAACCGGTGGTACTCCGAATGTGGATTTTGGGGGTGTGATAGATTGGTATCAGAGCCATTGGTTATAGTGAACTCGGTTTTAAAAAGAAAGTCTTTTTGAGAAAAACCAGACTATAACCCATGACTCGTGACGACACTACACTCCAAGGGCAAGACTCAACCTATTAGACCTCATAGCTCTGACTTGTGTTTACTTGCTTGTTTACTTTATGTTGATTACTATACTATACATACTAGTGTGCCTAATTAGAAAGATACGTATCCCTCTTTTACCTCTTTCTCGCTACATTACGACATCACACTCATACTGTGTTTTCTGGCTATGAAGACAATGAGTGGACGCGGAAGAGGAAACGTTAACATGACTCAGGCTCAGTTCACTAACTTGCTCAACACGGTGGCTGCAGCTTTCGCAGCTCACCCTGGAGGTAAACTTGTTACTTTAGGATGTTTGGATCCTTCCCCCGCATCGTCTTTTCACCTCTAAGCCTATTCGCTTCGCTTCTCACCACAGGTCAGCAAGCGCCTGTGCAACCACGTGTTTGTACTTTCAAAACCTTCATGGATTGCAAGCCTCTCCCTTTCAACGGCACTGAGGATGCCATCGGCCTTTTGCACTGGATTGAAAAGGCCGAAGCTGTCTTTGCTGTCTGCGAGTGTCCCCCTGCTAACTGGGTGAAGTTCGCGACTGGTACGCTTGAACGAAACGCGCTTTCATGGTGGAAGGCACAGATTCAGATGCTTGGTTTGGAAACCGCTAATGCCACTGCATGGGAAGATTTCAAGGACATGATCAAGGAAGAATACTGTCACAGGGATGACATTCATATGCTCGAAAACGAGTATTTTGAGCTCAAGATGATTGGATCAGAGATTGAGACCTACACCAAACAGTCCAATGACTATGCTGCACTCTGCCCAAACATGTCTCGACCTATGTATCGAAGGATCGAACTGTACATCAAAGGTTTGGCCCCAGAAATCCAGAGCCATGTGACCTCGGCCAACCTCAATACCATTCAGCAAGTGGTTCGTCTTGCTCACAAACTCACTGATCAGGCTGTGGAGGAGGGCAAGTTGCCCAAAAGGATAAATGCTACTGCCGGAACTTCTAGTGACAACAAACGAAAGTGGGATGGAAATCAGGGTAAGGATGCTAACCCTGCTCAGGCCCCAGCCCAGCAAAGGAAAACTGAAAAAAACAAGGGCCCTCAGCAGCAGGGCGGCTACCAGGGCCATCTCCCCAAATGCAACAAGTGTAGTCGACATCACAATGGGCCCTGTGCAAGGAACAAGGGTCAGCGATGCAACAAGATGGGGCATGAGGCCAAGGACTGTAGGAGCCCTCATCCCGCAAGACAGAACCAAACACAGCAGCAGCAGCATCATGGGAACATCAAGGGTTGTTTCCAGTGCGGGGCCGAGGGGCACATTAAGAAGAATTGTCCCCAGTTAAATCAGAACAACAACAACCAGGGAGCAGGGAATAACAACAACAACACCAACAATGCTGGGAGTGGTGCAAGAGGAAGGGCTTTTGTGATTGGAGCTGGAGAAGCGAGGAATGACCCCAACGTCGTAGCGGGTAAGTTCCTACTTAATGATCGTTATGTTTCCGTATTATTTGATTCTGGAGCAGATGCTAGTTATGTATCCCTACGTATTAGTAAGAAGCTTAAGTCCACCCTTACGCCGTTAAGCTCTAAACACATCGTTGAAATAGCTAATGGTAGAAACCTCGAGGCCTCCCACGTTATTCGTAACTGCAAGCTAGAATTGTCTGGTCAGACCTTCCGTATCGATCTCTTCCCATCATTCTCGGAAGCTTCGACGTCGTCAATGGTATGGATTGGTTATCCAAGCATCAAGCTGAAATACTCTGCCAAGAGAAAGCTGTTCGTATTCCCCGTCCTCCTGGCAAACCCCTTATCGTCCAAGGCGACAAAAGCAGAGAAGTCACAGGCATCATTTCATTCTTAAAAGCCCAGAAGTGTTTACGAAAGGGGCACACCGCTATCTTAGCACTTGTTGCCGACACGCAGAAAAAGGAAAACGGGATTGAAGATTTTCCTGTTGTACGCGACTATCCGGAGGTATTTCCTAAAGAACTACCTGGACTCCCTCCTCACCGCCAGGTCGAATTTCAAATCGAACTAGCTCTCGGAGCAGCACCTATAGCTCGTGCACCTTATCGACTAGCTCCCGCAGAACTCAAGGAACTTTCTACTCAACTACAAGAACTTTTGGACAAAGGTTTTATCCGTCCTAGCTCGTCACCCTGGGGAGCCCCAGTGCTCTTTGTCAAAAATAAGTATGGCACATTCCGAATGTGCATTGATTACCGCGAACTGAACAAGGTTACCATCAAGAATCATTATCCACTTCCCCGTATGGACGATCTGTTCGACCAGCTGCAAGGGTCGAGCTATTATTCCAAGATTGATCTGCGATCGGGCTATCACTAGCTGAGAGTCCGCGATGAGGACATCTCTAAGACTGCTTTCAGAACCCACTATGGTCACTACGAATTCCTTGTTATGCCTTTCGGGATGACCAACGCACCTGCGATCTTCATGGATCTAATGAACCGAGTGTGCAAACCCTACCTCGACAAGTTCGTGATTTGTTTATTGACGACATCATAATTTACTCAAAGAGTCAAGAGGAGCATGAACAACACCTGTGTCTCATTCTCGAACTCTTTCGCGATGAGCAACTGTACACCAAATTCTCGAAATGTGATTTCTGGCTTAGAGAAGTCCATTTCCTTGGGCACATAGTCAATCAGGATGGAATTCATGTCGACCCTGCTAAGATCGAATCCATTAAGAATTGGCCTATACCTAAGACTCTGACCGAAGTTCGCCAATTCTTGGGATTGGCGGGATACTATCGAAGATTTATCAAGGGATTTTCTAAGATCGCTCAACCACTTACGACCCTCACTCAGAAGGGTGTTGCTTACAAATGGAGTGATGCCCAGGAATCTGCCTTTCAGGAACTAAAGAAGAACCTCTGTAGTGCTCCTATCCTTTCCTTACCTGAAGGTACCGACGACTTTGTTGTTTACTGCGATGCTTCTATTCAAGGACTTGGTTGCGTATTGATGCAACGCGAAAAGGTTATTGCTTACGCTTTGCGACAACTCAAGATCCACGAACGGAACTACACGACACATGACTTAGAATTCAGAGCGGTGGTCTTCGCGCTCAAGATTTGGAGACATTACCTGTACGGTACCAAGTGCACGATCTACACCGATCACAAGAGTCTCCAGCACATAATGGAACAAAAGGAGTTGAATATGCGGCAACGCCGATGGGTCGAACTCCTGAATGACTACGAGTGTGCAATTAGATACCATCCAGGCAAGGCTAACGTGGTAGCCGACGCCTTCAGCAGAAAGGAAACCAAACCTAAGCATGTTCGTGCTTTGCAGCTCACCATCCACTCGAACCTCCCTAAACAGATCCGAAACGCTCAGGCTGAAGCATTGAAAGTCGAGAACGTCAGGGCTGAGTCCCTGCGAGGATCAAGGAAACGGTTAGAACAAAAAGAAGACGGTGCTTACTACGTAAACGGGAGTATGTGGGTCCCACTTTATGGGAATTTGCGCGAGCTTGTGATGGACGAGGCCCATAAGTCCCGTTACTCAGTACATCCTGGTTCGGATAAGATGTACCACGACTTAAAGACTACATATTGGTGGCCTAGCATGAAAGCCCACATAGCAACCTATGTCAGAAAATGTTTGACTTGTGCAAGAGTCAAGGCCGAGTATCAAAAACCCGCGGGCCTGCTCCAACAACCAGAAAGCCCGAAATGGAAATGGGAGCAAATTTCCATGGATTTCGTTACTGGCTTGCCTAGGTCTCAACGCGGAAATGACACCATTTGGGTGATAGTGGATCGATTAACTAAATCTGCCCACTTTTTGGCTATTAAAGAAACAGACAAGTTCTCTACCTTAGCAGAGGTATACTTAAAGGAAGTGGTTTCGAAGCACGGGGTGCCAACCACTTTTATTTCCGATCGAGACACGCGTTTTACTTCTGAGTTGTGGCAAGCTATGCACAAATCCTTTGGCTCACGCTTAGACATGAGCACCGCTTATCACCCACAAACGGATGGGCAATCTGAACGCACCATCCAAACCCTGGAAGACATCCTTAGGGCATGTGTGATCGATTTTGGCAAGGGTTGGGAAAAGCACCTACCGTTAGTGGAATTCTCCTACAACAATAGCTACCACACCAGCATTCAGGCAGCACCCTTTGAGGCATTGTACGGTCGTAAATGCCGATCGCCTCTCTGCTGGGCGGAAGTTGGTGACAGCCAAATCACAGGTCCAGAACTTGTGGTAGACACTACGGAAAGGATTTCCCAGATCAGACAACGCATGGCGGCAGCTCGTGACCGTCAGAAAAGTTACGCTGATAAGGATAGGAAACCACTAGAGTTCCAGGTTGGTAACCGGGCTCTACTTAAAGTCTCACCCTGGAAGGGTGTGGTTCGTTTTGGAAAACGGGGCAAGCTTAATCCGCGATATGTCGGACCATTCAAAATTACCGAAAAGATCGGTAAGGTCGCTTACAGATTGAATCTGCCTGATGAACTGAGTGCTGTGCACAACATCTTTCACGTGTCTAATCTGAAGAAATGTCTGTCAGATGAAACACTCATCATTCCTTTCAAGGAACTCACTATTGACGAACAGCTACACTTTACTGAGGAACCGATTGAGATCACGGATCGAGAGATCAAAACCCTCAAACGTAGCCAGATACCTCTCGTACGAGTTCGTTGGAACTCGCGCCGTGGCCCAGAGTTTACCTGGGAGCGGGAAGACCAAATGAAGCACAAGTATCCCCAGTTGTTCCCAAATGAAACTCCCAGCACCGAAGCTACAACCGAATTT
Organism: Helianthus tuberosus; assembly: GCA_030545235.1. Taxonomy (NCBI): domain Eukaryota; kingdom Viridiplantae; phylum Streptophyta; class Magnoliopsida; order Asterales; family Asteraceae; genus Helianthus; species Helianthus tuberosus. Next base: position 12,460 of record JARYGA010042076.1, on the reverse strand, counting down.
CAGGACGAAATTCCAAACTAACGGGGGGATGATGTGACACCCCGTTGAAACGTTCTCACTTCTGCTAGCTTGACAGTGACTGCCTCAACTTTCGGGACGAAAGTTCTTAAAACTTGGGGATAATGTGACACTCTGGGTTTTCCCGAGAAATCTACATGTATTAGCATTATGTGTACGAATACTATTAAATGAAAGATTGTGAATTATCTTGGTGTGCTATGTGATCCTCGCGTTTAATTATGTGTATGTATAATGAATGGTTAATATATATATATATATATATATATATATATATATATATATATATATATATATATATATATATATATATATATATATATATATATATATATATATATATTTTCGTATGTTGTAAACCGAGACCATGAACCCGACTCGAGACCACTCGGTCTCGAGTAAACAGTGAAACAATTGGGCCGGTTGGGCCATGCCGCTCGGAAACCCACTAGGGTGCACCAACTCGGTCCGGGTATAAAACCCAGAAGAGTGGCCAACCTTGCCACTTTTCACCATTTGCAACATTTCCACACACACTCTCCTACACACTCTTTCCATCACTAAAACCCTAGAGCACCAACACAAAAACCATCTTCTTCCCCTCTCGGATCCAACCGGCAACACTAGAACCCTCGGTTCAAGCTTGGAATCATCATTTGGAAGCCCGTTTATCGATCCTCCATACCCTCACACCTTGGAACACAACCGGTTAGTGTTTTAATGTGGGTTAGAAATTATGTGTGCTCAATGAATAAGATACATGATTAGTTTAGAGGTCTTTTTGCATGATTTTGTATGATTAGTGAGTTTGTAATGGTTAAATGATGAATATTGTGTGTGAACTATTGTATGATAATTCTTTGCTAAGATGTTTTGAATGATAAAAGATTAATAGCTTAGGATGATTTTTGCTATCCGATTCATGTTAGATATTTTAGGACAAATGTGTGTTTGATAAGATGATGCAAGATTTACTTGATCCTTGATCACAACATTTCATGCTTGAATGATCTCATGAAGAACATTATGAATATGTGTTAAATATGATATGAACATATGATGAACAAATGTTGAATATAATGAACAATGTTGAATATGAGATAAACATTTGAATATGTGATGTTTGATCTGATTTAATTTGAATTTAGACAAGAAAACATGTTTATGAAATCCTATTGGTTAGTACACAGTTTCATGAAATCACAATTCTATTGGATAGTACGAGTTGGACAGGTTCTAGAAGGATTTCTTGTGCACACATCCGTGGTTGTGAGTCGAGACCTTCGGTTGCGACTCGAGACCACCAAAGTGGCAACTCGAGACCAAGCGGCAGGCATCAAGGACCCGAGACCATCAAGATCTCGACTCGAGACCCCCTGTTCTCGACTCGAGACTAAGCTCGAGACTTCCGAGGTTGCGACTCATGCCTGCATTACTCAAGATCTCATGGTTGCGACTCGAGACCGCATCTCGAGTCGAGACCACCTTGTCTCGAATGGGCTACTTGTCTCCGTTATTAGGCCAAAAGTGTGTGGACTGTGCATACCGTTTTATTTGGACTCTGTGATGCTATTAACTGTTAGTATGATTGGATAGGCCCAATAACACTTATGATTTGTATGTTAGGTGTTGACGGTTACTGTTTAACTGCTTACGTATTAGAACAGGCTCGATAACTTGCTAGATATTTATATGTTATGCATGCAATGTGTTAGCTAAGTGTAGAATATACGTGATCTTCCTGTACCCAAACTTGACCTATACTGGTAACCATATTAGGACGTGGTGACCAGCATACTTGACCAAGTAAACCAAACTGCCGAGCAACCCAAGGTGAGTTCACACACTAAAAGCATGCGTCCCAGGGAGGGACATGAACAAACTAAAGAATGTTTTCAAACTAATATTTCTGGGGGAATATGCGAATGGGTACTCTTAAATTTCTACATCCGGGGGAGATACGTTTGGGTATTATTTATAAATCACAACTTGCAAAACTAAACGAATCTCTATCATGTAAAGTCCCTGCTTATAGTACCGATTAATCGCCGGGGGAGAACGGGTTATTAGTTGATAGCGCTATTAGGTTTGACAACCTCACACCGTGACCGGGGGAGATCGGGCATGAACTAGTAGACCTTGCATCTCGGTCAATGACGATAGACATTGACCTGGGGCACAAAAATATTCTCGTCAACAGTTTCGGTAACATCAGTTTAGTAGCTTTCATATGGGGTAGCTCCCCATGATGTGATTATAAATGTTTTACCTAAACAACCTACGATTTCGAAAAGCATAAAACTGGAAACCTCGTGAACTCGCCAACATTTCTGTTGATACCCTACTGCATGCTTTGCAGGTACCCAGTGACTCAGGAGCTTGCAGCTTGGGAATGCGTAGTGGTCGTCTAACCCCTGTGTTGGGTTTTAAATAATCTTGAACTATGAACTTTGTTTTGAAACTGCTTGGTTTATGCTTCCGCTGTTTATTTTAACTGTTATCTTAATCTAAACTTTTTAAAAACTTCAAACTATGATGTTTGCTAACCTTTGTGGTTGGTGAACATTCTTACTTTTAACCAATGCTCAGTATGATTGGTGGCTGGATCCTGGTCAGTCGCGTCTCCAAGCGGTGGTACTCCGCATGTGGATTTTGGGGGTGTGACAATCTCCAACACCGAAAAGAAAAACTCGGATCCATTTCAGCAATTGGAATCGAATTTTAGAAATCAACAAGCTAGCATTCAAAACATTGAAAAACAATTAAATCAAGTAGCTCAAAATTTCTCCAAGAGACCACAAGGCGCGTTACCTAGCCATACCCAAACCAACCCAAAAGCACAAGTACATCTCATCATGTTGAGAAGTCGAACCGCGGGTCCCGAGGAGGCTCCATTACCGTCAGATGAAAGAAGCCAGTCCAGCCAAACCACGACTCCACCCGCACCCCAACCAGAAAAGGCTTCTTCACCGAATCAAGAGCCCACCAAGACTCCTCCGATTCCGTACCCCGGTAGGTTAAATCGTCAAAAGACCGATGAGCAATTCGCAAAGTTCGAAAATTTACTAAAACAATTGCATGTTAATATTCCTTTTATCGAGGTACTTACCCAAATGCCTAAATATGCAAAATTTATGAGGGACTTCCTCACTCATAAAAGGAAAATTGAATCATTGCAATTAGTTAACTTAGGCGAAGAATGCTCCGCCTTAGTACTCAACAAACTTCCACAAAAGAAAATCGATCCCGGAAGCTTCACAATTCCTTGCTCGATTGGGGAATCCCCCATTCGTAATGCATTAGCTGATCTTGGGGCTAGCATTAACCTCATGCCCACATCGATGTTCAAACGACTCGGCCTAGGAACAACGAGTCCTACAAAGATGGGCATACAACTCGCCGACAGATCCGTCAAAATTCCACAAGGTGTCGCTGAAAACCTATTGGTTAAAGTTGACAATTTCGTTTTCCCAACCGACTTTGTCATCCTAGATATGGAAGAAGACGCCGATGTTCCTCTCATCCTCGGGAGGCCATTTCTATCCACCGTCCAAGTAGTGGTTGACATGAATGACGGAACATTAACATTGAAGTTTGGGGATGAGGAAGTAAAGTTTGGAGTTGGAAAGAGAGTAGAAGACGAAGACCCGGTCGACTACATGAAGGTCATAGACTCAAGCTTGGATGACGCTCTTCGACGGTGCAACATGGGATGCGAAACATCCCACTTGAGTGACATATGGCCAGGCTTTGGGTCTAGCCAAGGACCCTTATAAACGTGGCGCACCACGGAGGCATTCCTCGGAACTATCCTTAGTTTAGTTTAGATTAATTTTTTTTAGTTAGTTTTAATTTTTTAGGAATAAAACACACTTGAGATGGCAAAGGATACAACGGAAACTTGAACCAGCACCCCATGCAGGAAAACAGGACCATCCGACAAAATTTCTTCGTTTACAGTAAGTTCGGCACGGGCCGTGTCCGCCCAACACGGCCCCGTGCTGCACAGTCTGCAGAAATACCCAGTCCAGGTAAACTGGACACGGGCCGTGCTCACCTAACACGCCCCCGTGTCCAGACTTCTATTTCTCTTGGTTTAATTTTTGTTACTGGCACTTGAACACGGGGCCGTGCCCGGACAACACGGGTCCGTGTTCAACGCCCAGTAACACAAAACTTTTGCTTTTTCACACCTTTTTACACATTCAATCTACCTAAAAACTTATTTTCAGGACACATTGCGGACAATGTGTAATTTAAGTGTGGGGGATGCTAAAACCTTGAATCTTGCAAGTCCTAAATACAAGCCTTACACAAATTACTATTGCAATTCAGAAAGGGGTGGCGGCGCAGCTTGTTGCCCGTCTACCTTTTGTTTTGATGTAACTTGGCAAGTATGGGTTTTGAAAAAAATAGTTTGTTGTGTTCTTATTTCATAAGTCAAATGCTTTGGTTGTTGTGTCCTTAAAAAAATATATATATTTTTTTACTTGTCTAGGTTTAATTCGGGAATTTCAAGTTCTAAAAAGGTTATATTTTTACGAATTTACAACCGATAGCGTCGTGATAAAAAGAACCAACATAAGAAAATTATGAAAAGGCATGACAAACTTAGTTAAAATTTGATTATATATACTTGATCACATAAAAACCCATTACCACAAAAGTGAGTTTTGAGCCTTTATTGAGCATACAATTACATATCATTAAACTAAATGCTCATTTTTCGTTTCTTGTGTGAATAGCCGCTTGGTTCTTACGACTCTAGAACTTGCCATGACGATACATTCCCGGTCCTTACCAACTTAAACCCAAGTAAGTAAATGATGGAGGCATTAGGACTAACCCTTTTTATTTCTACACCATTATTTTTCTTTTTTTTACCACCTACCCAAAATCCCCCTAGTTAGCCCCTTTGAGCCTAAACCTTTTCATTTCACAACCCAAACCAAACACCATTTTACCCACCAAAACCTTTTTTTCATTTTTAACCCTTTGTTTTAGTAACTAGCTCGGTTTTTCGTATGACCTTTCAAAAAAAATGTGTTGATGATGAAGCAAAAACAAATAAACAAGCATCCCTTGGCACACCACCTCTCTCACACTTCACCCACCACCCACCACCACCATAACACCATCATCCACCACCATCATCCATTGTCCATCATAGAGTGTGTGAGTCATCTCGGGATCCAAGATTGATCGTAAGAGTTCTTGACAATCAAGGCCATGTTTGCCTAAGTCTTTTACATCACTTGGTGAAGACAAGTGTCTAGTGTAATACTTTTTATTTCTAATCTTTTCGCACTTTTTACTTGGTTTTGTATTAATGACTTTAATAACTAGTTTCTTATGTTGAAGGTGATTCTTCCTATTCGTTTGTCCGTGGTGTCTTGACATTATTTTACTGTCTATATAAAATAAAAGATTTTCACCATTCATATCTCCACGGTCTATATGGAGGTATGTTGGCTACCTGGTCGGGGGTTAAGGGAACGGTTTGGTAAGTGTCTTGCCATTGTTCGGCGTTTAGAGGTCCTGCAATGGACCTGGGTCAAATTTAGTAGGACCTCCTTCAATACTTAACGGTATTGGATGGCGGGGGTCCAAACTCTTTGATCCCCTCATAAGTTAACTACTATTAATATTATAACCCGGCTATTTAGGACTGTATCACTGCTGACTCAGACTACTTAGTCGAGGGTAACGTCACTTCCAAAAGAGGGGCCTACCATAATTTGTATTAATAACTTAATTAATTATCTTTCAATAATCCGACCCTTTAGGATTGTATCCTTGCTGACTCAAACTACTGGGTTGACGGTAACGTCACCTCCAAAAGAGGGGCCTACTACAATAACTAAGATAATCTCTTAAATAAGTGCAAAAGTGTGGAAATAATCAAAGGTTACACTATACACGAGTCGGAACCAAGTGATTTATCTTGTCTATCTATTTTTCTTTTATTTTTATTTTTCAGCATTTTAGTTAGTTTTTATTTTTCTTAGTTTAAAACCATTTTTCTAAACTTTTTGATTTGATTAGACGTTGAGGATAAACCGGTACTAAAAGCTCTTGTGTCCTTGGACGACCTCGGTATCTTACCAACACTATACTACGCTCACGATGGGTGCACTTGCCCATATGTGTGTTTAGTGTTAGTAAATATCGTGTTTTATAAATTTAAAACTTGGCTAAAGAAAATGTAAAAGGGCTTAAAATATACTTAAACCTACATATACACCTAACGCACATCAACGAGTTTTTATGGCCGCTTGATCGCTTAATCGACTTATAAACACATCAAACTGCAAGACTGATTAGTGAGTTCGCTATGATGGTACGAGTTTTTATGGCCGCTGTGACTTTTATGGCCACTTAATCGTTTGCCGGCTGCGAATATGCTGCAGACCGGCTGTGAACGTGCTGCAGTCTGGCTACAAATACTCTACAGACCCATAAAAAGGTACTGCTAGTAATCTTTTAACAAAAAAGATATGAACGATCAAACGAATTAACAAATGGTCTGCATGCGAAACTTACCTGATAATTGAAGTGCTGCTAGTATGCTTTTAAATGTAGATGCTGATTGTTGAATGCCTGGGCCTGAATGTTTTTGGACGGCTGAATGATTAATTAATATCGATCACCCTAAAATTTTTATTTATCATGGATTTTTTGCATTATCTCTTTAAGTTACAATATAATCTTTATTTTTATCAATGATTTTGCATTATCTCTTGAAGAATTGCATTTAGTTATGATGATATGTTAGCAACAGTTTGTTATAAATCGATATAGGTTAAGTTAGGCTAATGGGCTTTGGCCCAGATATGTTGTTAGACTGTTTGTAACAGAATCGCACATTTGAATCGGTTCCAGATTGTTGGCTTTGGTTCTTTGTTATTCCCTACCCGACCCGACCCGACTCGATACCCGAAATACAACATTTACAAGAACCGACCAAATACCCTATATACTATAATAGGGTCGGTTTCGGGTACTTTTCGGTTCGGTTCTCGGTTCTAGTCGGGTTGGACCTATTTATGCTCACCCCTAATTATAATTATTATTATACATATAATTAAGTTATTTTTTATATTTATATAAATGGTAATTATTATTATATAAATATATGTTTCATATATTAATAAAAAATATATAAACATAAAGCTCGTTTAGGCTCGCGAGCCGGCTCGAGCTCGATAAGCGAAGCTCGGGCTCGAGCTCGTTTACTAAACGAGCTTGTTTTTAGGCTCGAGCTCGAGCTCGTTTAAGCTCGGCTCGTTCGAGCTTTTTTTCGAGCCGAGCTCGTGTAGATCGCGAGTAGCTCGGCTCGTTTTCACCCCTAGTTGCTAATTACCTATTTTTTGCATCCTTTGCTGTAGTAAGGGATCTTCTTGGGATCTGGGGTATTGGGGTAACAGCTTATAGATGAATTAGTCAGAGGATGGTCAAGTTTTTTGCGACTTTGCGCTACATTAGTTACAAGTATGACTAAACAGTAATTTGTGTAATCAATATCTATGGGTCAAACGGGTTTTTATGCACATAAATTTTCGTATTCGCCTTGAATTCGCACTGCATCAACCTGCGAACAGGCTGCGAACAGCCCTCTTTTCAGCCATGTTTTCGACTTTTCATGTGCTTTTGTTCAAACTGGTATGGAGTTATCGACTTATCGACTGTTCATACTATTTTTTGTGAACGGGTCAGCTTTAGAAAAAAATAAGAATTAGTAAAATTTATGATTTAGTGTTATAATAACGATAGACGATAGTTGACCCGTTTGCTAGGGATGCAAACTGGTATGGTCTTACAAATTGGTCAATAGTAACGAGTATCGAGTTATCTATTCTTCATGTATTTTTTGTGCAAACTGGTATCGAGTTATCGATTTATCGACTGTTCATGCGATTTTTTGTGAACAGGTCAGCTTTAGAAAAAAATAAGACGACTAAACATACTCATACCTGGTAACCGCAATAAATTCTGATCTTCTTATTTGACTTATGAAACAGATGCAGTTTGCCTTCACTCCTTCGTAGTTATCTTCTAGTTATACAATGATGCACGTTATCTATAATATATAGCATATACGCAGACCATAATAGGGATTTGTTATTGAATATGGACCAATTTTGCATGGATTTCGTGGCCCACAAGGAATAAAAAATCTAATTAAGAATTGGTTTTGAGAAATCTTTTATTTTTTTATATCAGATTCATTATTAAATCACTATTTTAATTCGGTTCCTATTTTTATATCGGTTCTTCATGGGTTTTGGAACCGAACCGACCCGAACCCGAAACATTAAGAATCCTAGGAACCGATTTTAGAACCTACCAGATACGGTTCGGGTCGGTCTGAGTCTTTTTATGGTTCGGTTCTCGGGTAATTTCGGTCCGAATCCAATTATACTCGGCCCTAATTTAAATGCATGTGCAGCTTCTCAGAATGCTTTCAGTGGAATTCTAACTGGTCTTCCCAAGCCTGGAGGCAGGAGTTCGGAAAGTTCTATAGTTTGACTGCTATGAATGATCCAAGAATAGGTAATTTTTTATCTACAATTTTAGATTTCACGAAATACATCCTTCATAAGTAAACAACACTTGTTGATTTTCAGTTTTCTCTTATTATGCATAAAACATCATGTGATAATGCAATTGAGCACATAATAATTGTAATTTATTTGGTATGGGAAACAGACAAGCTGCCTTATTCCATTAGGATTCTTCTAGAATCTGCAATCCCTAACTATGATAATTTCCATCTCAGACTATAAACATTTGAAACTTTTATATAAGAAAATTACTTGTCCGTGATTATATACAAATCTCATTATTGGAACTAGGCCTGGCAAAGTAGGTATTCTGATGTATATATTCTGATCTATAACAACAAGCATCGATTTACATTCTATACGTTTCTTCTTTCATTTATTGTTTGTTTATGTGCATGTTTGTGTGTAATATATATTATATATATATATATATATATATATATAGGGAGGAGCTCATGCGAGAACCACCTTTATTGTGAGAACCGCGAGAACCAATGTGAACACAACCTAAAATAGCTAAAAAAACCTAACCCCACCCCCCCCCCCCCCCAAAAAAAAAAACCTAAACCCCCCCCCCCCCCCCCCCCAAGCTAAATGCTAAAAACTACTAAAATGCTAAAAACTAAACCCCCAAAAAACCTAAAAAAAATCTAAAAAAATAAAAAAAAATCTAAAAATTTATTTTTGAATTTTGTAATATTTTTTATAAAAAATCGCTACTTTTCGAAGCAAAAAAAAAAAAAGAATTTAAAAAATTTGAATTTTTTTTTTTGCTTCGAAAAGTAGCGATTTTTTTTATAAAAAAATATTAAAAAATTCAAAAAAAAAATTTTGTGTGATTTTTAGCTATTTTTAGGCATTTTTTGTTGTGTTCACATTGGTTCTCGCGGTTCTCGCAATAAGAGGTGGTTCTCGCATGATCATCTCCCTATATATATATATATATATATATATATATGGTAGATTATTGAAAAAATGTATTATGCGACAGTAATGGCAAGTGATAAGAGCTGGATCACATTACCAAATCGGAGATGTTCAGAATTTTTGAACGGTCTTGATAGCTTTATGGAGATTGCTAGCAACCATGTCAACAATGAAGGCAAAGCATATTGCCCGTGTATACGTTGTGCCAATTCAAAACGGTTACTCCAGGAATTACCTACGATTTATGCCCACATACATGATCGTGGGTTTCTACCTTCATATACGACATGGGTTCATCATGGTGAGGAATATGCTAATGCTTCGGAGATAGAAGCCCTTTGGGAATCAGACATGCCTGCGCCAACAATAAATAATGAGTTGTTTGATGTGCTTGCTGATGTTATGGCGGCAGAAAATGTAAATGAAGAAAATCTAGAGGAAGATAAAGACGAAGAAAATACGTTAGACCCGGAATTTGATGCACTGTTCAAAGAGCTCACTACAGAGTTATACCCTGGTTGTAGTTCGATGTCTTCCCTAAGCTTCCTAGCAAAATTGATGCATCTTAAACTAATGAACAACTTGACGAAATAAATGATGATATGGATGTTGACGGTGATGACAATGATCTTGTAGACACACATTATTGTAGTGATGATTTCGATTAAATGTATGTTTGTTGTTTGTCTTTGTTCTAATTGTTTAAAATTTATTATTTATGGCTACTAATTATTATGATTATGTTTTTTTATGTTTTTGTTAAAGACATGGTAAATGTTGCTAGCTCACATGGTGGGGATGGGGGGAATGATCCTCCCCATGGTCATAATCATAGGATACCTACGAGTTGTCAGTCATGTAAGTTAATTACTTGTTCTAATCAAATATTTGTTTTCATCTTGGATATCTTTTGAATTTTCTAAATTTTCAGTTCGTGTATCAATGTAGCTAAATGCAAGAAAACCCGTTCGTTTGGAAGAAGCCTCAATCTATATGAAGCATTTAAAAAAAAAAGGTAATAAGCCACTCCCCCTTGAATATAGTACAACAGAACGTCAATTTAGGGCCGTGGGAGACAATTATCAGATGTATGTGAGGAAGATATCCCAAGAGGTCGATTCAGAGGTTCCTTACCATTATTCTAGTTGGAAGAATGTTGATGCTAAGTATAAAAAGGCCATACTTGCCACAATTGCTGTAAGTAGGGGTGTTTTATGGGTTGTTTAATCGGGTTTTCGGGTTCTTGGATGGGAAACACTAACCCGATAACCAAATCAATTATAAATCACAAATATCTAAAGCCTGCTGATATATTATGTTCCAAATAAATTATTGAACTTTGACTAAATTACCTACTGATATATTATGAAAGATTAGTGAACTTTGAGTGTATTACCCCAATCCAACCTGAGAACCATTTAAATTATTCCGGGTTCAAGGTTATTTGGGTTCGGGTTCTTCGGGGAATCCTTTATATCGGGTTTGGGTCGGGTTTCGGGTAAAAAGGACAGCCCTAGCTGTAAGTATACAAATTAATATTTTTATTTCAATTCAGTAACATTCAGTTTGTTTTTTTTCTGATTTCTTCATTTGGCAGCACTATTTTGATATAAAAAGTTTCCAAAATACGGAGCACTGGGATGCAATCAAGGAAGGGATACAAGTAGAATGTCCAAGCCGTTTCAAGGACAGAAAGGCAGGAATGAAAAAACATTTTGATAAGCATGGAGGTTATAAAGATGTTGAAGAGGCAAAGAAACACACCCCCCCCCCCCGAGTCAATGAATCCAGAAGCGTGGTGCAAGCTCATTGATGGCTTGTTCACAACTCCCGCGTATATGAATCGTTCTGAAAAAAATAAGGCAAACAGAGCAAAACAACTTTATGGAAGTTATCACGGGAGTCAATCTCTTGCCGATAGGCGACACAAAGAGGTAACCACTCGTACAAAATTACTTTTTTGAATCAGTAGTCATATGTTGGGTCACACAATTATAATTCGAAAATATATGTTGTGGGATACTGGCATTTTGTAATGTAGAGAATCAAACTACAACTGGGAAATTTTGTGCAGAATGCATACCTTCATGTCTATACACTCTCGGATGACGAAACTGTTTTGGCCATCATGATATGAAAGAGTAAAAAACTGTTTTGGCCATCCGAGAAAAACCTTAATTTTATTCATATTCCCAGCTGTTTTATTTTATGGATCAAAATAAGATTAGCATGATCATAATCAAATAATTTCAGCTTTGTAATTTGTTTTATAAAGAAAGTGTACACAATCTTCATGACATACAAAGATCAAATAATGCATGACCAACCCGTCTCATAATCGATATAGCATATCATATTCTGTTTACAAAAGCCCACAAAAAAAAAAAAAAAAACTTACAGTTAGAAATAACGGAGCTAACCATGTTTTTGTGACCTGTAGTTTATATATTGGAATTGAAGTGGGTTATTAAGAGAGCTGACCATGCTTTTGTTTACAGGTTAAAGAAACCGGGCTAGCCCGCTATGTTAAAGGTTGGAAAGAAATGCATTATAAGAAAGGCAAATGGATTAACGACAATGCAAAACATGCTTGGGTAAGTTGTATCATTTTTTGACCCGTTTAAACTTGTAAATTGTGATTTAAGGATACAAAAATGAGTTCGGGATATTATTGATATTGTTGTAACAGACCGGTTATCCATTTTATAGTGGTTATGCTGCCGAATTTCCGTAAAGCATTTAATGTATGTATATTTTATTGTTAAATGCTGGAAAACATTGAAGAAGAGTATAATAGATCATTGTCGTGTTCGGGTGGGGATGAAATGGCGGTTGATCAAGTTGGGTGTCTTAAAAAAGCTTTAGGGACTCGCCATTCTCACTTACGGGGCGTTGGACGAGTTATGAAAAGTGTAACACCCGAACTATTCCCTAGTGTAAATAGGGATGTA
>JARYGA010042075.1:0-43050 GCA_030545235.1 Helianthus tuberosus | reverse complement strand
CGTACTGAAATCTATAGAGCAACAAAAATTCATATTCACTATCAAGAAAATCTCAATATTGCCTAAAAAATATAGGATTTCCATAAACTGGTTTTAGAAATCAAGTTTGACAAAACAATATATACACTCAACGTATTTGAAGTACACATTCATTCTTTATACCCAAATTCAAAGGGTGATTGATATGAAGAAGAAACGGCTTAGAAAAATATTATATCTTAAATTCTTTTACACATTTTCCATAATAAACACAAATCAAGAAACTCATAATTAAGAACCCTAAAGGCCAAACAACATCTCAAATGAAACAAACATATTATCAAACAACAATCAACGAATTGAATCAATTGATTCGATCAACGAACAGAAACATACCTACATGACATTGAATGACAGAAACAAAAACTCACCAGCTTTATATGTAATACCAGTCAAGATCATAGGGAACATGTTTCTTAAAGGTACCAATATTCAATATATCAGTCCAGTCCATTCCATTCAGGAAGCTTCTCCATCTGTGGAACATACAATCATCAATAAAGTGTAAAAATTACTCGGTAGTAGATTTGAAAGTATTAGTCAATGTAATAAATATCTAAAACAACTTATTGTAACCCAACATTATTTCAATATCATGTGTATAAATGCCAAGCGAGTCAAAACAAACTATGAAATCATATTCACCACAAACTATCTGAAGCAATATCTCTGACCCGAATCTATATCTTCCATTTCATATTCATCAGCTACATATTAATACCAATTTTTATCAACATCTTCCATAACAGCCGGAAATCATCTGCCAAAAGAGGAGAAAAAAGAATATTAAGAATATTAAAGTCATACTTGCGAACTGCATTAATTTTGTTGGAAAGTCCAAAAATGGGATTTTTTATTAGGCAAATCGCAAACTGATTAAGTGTAAAAATAAACACATTAAATCAGCAACATGATACTTAGCAATTGACACACACCACCAATGGTCCTATATGTGTGCGCAAGCATTATAAAATGCATGTCATAAAGATGTTATAATTTACCCAATCTCAGGCGCCACGCACTCGCTCAACGCCATACTCCATTCCATCATATACTCCAGCTACACTCCCTATCAAGGATGAATGATATTAGTTTCCTATTTTGATTCAAAAGAACAACATTAGAGTGGTATGATGAACACTTACCCCAATTTTTATTCGATTTCTCTTTATTAATTACACAACCACACCAACAACATATACTTCATGTCCTCGACCACCAGGACACTAACTTCTCTTGTAACTCCATCAAGGGTCATTATTTCCAAATAATTGAAGACCTTATTTTGACAAAGATATATAAAATGGAAATTAATCCCCAATGGATTGATCTTCTTAGAGTCACCACCAAGCTTGCTCATAACATATCACATACAATAGACAATACATAGATGCTAAAAATACTAAATAAAAGTAAATAATAAACAATCAACCGGTGTATATAGAAATAAAAATAAGATTAAACCTCAAGTTTTCCATTTGCTTCAAGGAAACGAACAACTTGATCAGCTACAACGACATCTTTTTTCGTTTCCTTTTTGCGCAACACCTTGTTGCTTCAGTAGAGCTATAATACAAAAACAAAACATGGTTGATACGAAAAGACGTTCTTGGTTTTAATAAAATAAATTAGCTATGTTAAATTAATCTTAACGATAAATAACATCAGTCAACGTTTTGACTTTTGAAATTACAAAAACTTAAAAAATACAATTCATAAGTGTTAAAATTTAATATAGTATCCAAAATCCAAAACAACATATATAGTGAAAACATTATCATGCGTGAATCATAAAAGTTTCAATAAAGCACAATGTATTATGATGTATCCACACCAAAACAAAAAAGATAGTTTGACCAGTTGACGAAGTTTCCCCCTAGTTCTTTGACACCTCGGATACTAACAACATACCTTTAATTTCCAAAAAAGTTGAACATGCATCAATCACAAACAACTATACCATTGTCCTTCATGAACTGATGTCATCCTAAAACCACATACCTATACCATAAGAAATGTAATAAAATGTTGACTTAGATACGGAACATATTTCGACTTACTGGTTGCCTTAAGAAGGTAAAAATATATTATAATATCTTCATGCCCATGAAACATCTCAACACGCAAATTCATTTCCCATTCCATTTCTAGAAAAAGAGACATCATCTTCACTGTCATTAAAATAGCAATGTCTTTTGGAAGGTGCTAAAATGAAAGACATAAAATCAAATGCAAATCCATTCAAAAGTATATAGGTTATGATCACCTCCTATAACTATACCCTTAGCATCATAATGAAAGATAAAAGAATATTGCGTTGTAATGCAAGATGGAACCAAAGGCTGTAGTACCAAAGACACCACTTGGACCTGAAACTGACCCGAACCCATTTAGGGTAAACCCAAACCCAAAAAATTCGTGTTCGTGTCGTGTTTTCAGGTTGTGTAAGAAATTCACACCCCTAAAAAGAGCTGAAAGAGTATAGTTTTGACCCACATTTAAAATTACTCTATTTTAACCTATATTACACTCAAATCTTTATAAAAAAAATAATATTCAAAATTTTTAGAGAAAAGAATTTAACAAAGTGTTTGTATGTTGGCCCAACTCAAACCTGATCATTTTGACCCACATCTAGAATTATTCTTTTTGACCGACCCGTTCATTTTTCCACCTTTATGAGGATGTATTTGTGCATTGAAAGATTACCCATATTTGAAAAAGTATTGAGACTGATACTTAAGATAAAAATAATGCAAAACGCTTTACAACCATCCTCATAATATGATTGAGACAATACTTACATAATTTTAAGGCTACTTAAGCCATCTAGATCATTGCCAAATTACGTTAGCTTATTGAAACTCAGATTCTTGTCATTTTAAGTACAAAAAACTTATTGATTCTTGATTCTTAGATTTGAGTCATCCAATTCTTGATCGCTCCAATAGAGACTTTGGTAAATAGCCAAATAGTTTAGTTCCCTTTAAATCCCAAGTGTACATAAAAAATAAAAATAAAAACTTGGAGATCATTTCTAGAAAGAATTTGAGCATACTTGGATAAGATATACCTATGGGGCCAAATCTTTAAATCCTCTCCAGAGGGTTTAAGTAACAAATCAATAAAAATTGGCATTGGCATTAAATAGAAATGTAGGGGCCAGGTTCTATGGTCTATACTCTGTCTCTAACAAATCCATGTGTTTCAATAAGGCCTAAAGTTGAGAACTGCATCAAGAAAGCATGTATGTGAATTAAATAGAAAAAGAAAAAAGAAACACATACCTGCTAGAGCATAAATCAACTAATCTCCTTGCTATTGACAAAAAAAAAAACAACTCTTCCCCTTGCTCATTTTATGAAGAAAGTTAACCAAAGCAATTGTTCCATAAAAATGCAAACCTATAAATATGTGTACCTTTAAATAATTAAGATCTACAAATGTTAGTTATTTCATATTGAATTATGTTCCTTAAAACTCACTTATAATCAACTTTAACTCTTTAAGGATAGGTTTATTATCCATGTAAAAAGCTCCCATTAGCTAGAATAGAGGGATCTCTAGAGCAAAATTGAATGGTGTGCGTAACGTGACCTGCAATTAAAAATATCATATTCATAAAGATATATTCTAATATAGTGATATATTTAACAAATAATGAGTCAAGCAGGGTCACGGGTCAGGACATGTTGTTTTAAAAACACATATTGGTTTGGGTGAGAGAACGTGTTTCAGCAAAAGTCAGTACGCAGACATTCAGTATTTTTCACAAAATCATCAGGCCAAAACTCTTAAAAAATAAATTCAAAAAAATTTACGATATAAAAGATTAAGTTTACAGATTTCAAGTTGAAAGAGTATAGTTTTGACCCACATTTAAATTTTTTTTATTTAACCTATATTACACTCAAATCTTTATAAAAAAATAATATTCGAAATTTTTAGAGAAAAGAATTTAACAAAGTGTTTGTATGTTGGCCCAACTCAAACCTGATCATTTTGACCCACATCTAGAATTATTCTTTTTGACCGACCCGTTCATTTTTTCCACCTTTATGAGGATGTATTTGTGCATTGAAAGATTACCCGTATTTGGAAAAGTATTGAGACTGATAGTTAAGATAAAAATAATGCAAAACGCTTTACAACCATCCTCATAATATGATTGAGACAAAACTTACATAATTTTAAGGCTAATTAAGCCATCTAGATCATTGCCAAATGACGTTAGCTTATTGAAACTCAGATTCTTGTCATTTTAAGTAACAACCAAATCAACCTAACAGATTCTAATGTTTTCAACATTATATCCATCGAATTTGTTTATTAATCCATCCATGAAATACATCAACGATCCCTTCAGATAAGATCTTTGATAGATGATCCAACACTTAATGCAATTCTTACATAATAAAAGGACAATAAATTACCTAATTGCGTTGCTGTTTCATCCAATCCAACAATTTCAATTCCATCTCGCTGTTCCAGCACTCCCTCAACTCTTACACAACTGCAAAAACCAACTAAGCATTTAATCAAACACCTTACCTACATAAACATGAACTTCTTTAACTTATTACTTTGTTGCGCCTTGCTCATAATTTTTCATGAATGCTCAATTTAGGGTTCAAATTAACTGTTATATTCTCAAATTGATCAAAAGTAATCCTTTTTTTCCACAATTTCGCATTCAGAAACCTAGAATTCCATCAATTAATTGTAAAACTAAAAAAAATGTATAATACGAACATAAATGAAGCAACTTACGTGCTCTTATTCAGAGAAGGACATGGGTCACGGATCACACAAATTGCTAGAAAATGAACTTCCCAACCAGCCGTAGTGTTGAACCAAGTAATCGAGATTCAAGTTTTGAGATAGTGTGGAGTAGAGAAATGTGATGTATTCAATTTATGCCACAGTGGTTCTCAATTTATGCCACAGTGGTTCTGGTAGGTTACGAACCTGCTAGAGAAATCAGAGATCTGTGGAACTAAAATCATCAGCCGCGTCTTTTTAAACCAAAATAAATAAAACCCATTTTCTTGCCCTAATTACAAAAAAACAGTTTTAAAGAAAAGATATATTATCTGAAATGCACTAAAACACCCCCTTAATCCCAAATCAATATACATCAAAAGGATCTTTGAGATCAAATCTAGTATTATTCTAACAAAAACTGATCTGGACTTTGTTAATAAATTATAAATTAACAACAATTTCTCACATGTCACATACTTGCTATACTTGCTGATAAATATTTTCAATGCAATGATAACTGTTTTCATATAAATTATAAGTTGAAAATAACTCCAAATCACAGCAATTCAACAACAAAAACTGAAAATCCACTTGAACTGATCTCGAATTAAACAAATAGGTCAAAAGTGTGTGCATACCTTCCATAGCTCTGAATTAGGGTTTTGTTCCCTAAGCAATCTCAATCCATCTTGCGTTATGTACGGTGAAATTCAACGTTGTAAAGTTCTTAATTAAGAAAAATCCAAGAGATTTGTGACGATGATTTTGTAATTGAAATCATATAAACTCACCTTGATAAGATTTTGGAAGCGCCATTTCAGACAGAGGATAATTTTTTGGATTAGGTTTTGTGAGGAAAATAAGGAATCGTACCTGCTAGTGATGTGTGCTATTAGAGATTGCAAAATAAACAAAAAATGTTAAAAAAAAAATACACAAAGATAAATCTAATCTGAGTATTAAGAGGTAAATATTAGGGTTTATGTGAAGACTGAAAGAGGCAAAACATATCTGATTATCAATTGTTAAAATCAAATCGATGAGATACAAAAGTTTATGGATGAAATACATAGAACAACATATAATTAAGCAGATACCTGAATAGATTAACCTGATGGAACATTGGATTGTATAGGCTTGGATGGAACGACAGATTGAACGACTGAACGACAGATTAACCTGTGCATTAAACAACCCGCATCCTATTCATCAAAATATGATGATTAAAAACCACCACCTCTGTAATCACCATTAAGGCTTCCACTGTATCAACCTTCTTCATCATAACCACCACCATATGCACGTCTCACCACCATGTAACTGAGCCTTCGACGAAACACATGTACTTAAGATTAGTGAGGATAGTTTTTGGTTGACAAAAGAGAGATGGAAGGACATTCTGAATAAACCCCCAAATCACTACTCAATCTGCAAAACCCTAGATGCCCTCTGTTTTGCAATAAATAGTGAAATTACCTACCATTTAGCCATCGATTTGAAAATACGATGATATGATACGAAATTAAATAGATTCAATAACTGAAGAAAACAAAAAATTGAAAGATCGCTAACCTGATTGTTTTATGAAGGATCGTAGATGATGAAGGAACACGAGATTAGGGTTTTAAGAAGAACGCGGGCTGAAAGAACACGATTAGAGTTTTAAGAAGAAAGCGACAGAGATTAGGATCGTAGATGATGAAGGAACACGATTAGGGTTTTAAGAAGAAAGCGGGCTGAAAGAGGAAGAAAACTATTAGCGTGAAAGAAAAAGAGGAGAAAGATATTGCCGCTCAATTCTCAATTTCCTGGCTTCTCAGCAAAAGGTCAAATGGTCAACATTATTTTGCTTTAGTATAATAGATAGATCATATAGTAAAATTATTACAAATTGTTATGAACTAGTAAAATTTCCCGCGCTACACGGTGGGGAATTCGAACGTTATCGATTTGTTTCGTTTTGTAACGCCCGTTCGGTACTGAACCGGTGCCGAAAGTAACGGTATCGGAAAACGGGGAAAAGTGGTACCGGTAGCGAATACACCGGTTCGGTACCGGTACCGAAACGGTATCGGTACTTACCGGTGTTTTACCCATAAATATTGGTATCGTACCGGTTGGTTATAAAAATTAATTCCCCTCACTACGCGGCAGGGAATTCTAACGTTATCGATTCGTTTTGTTATGTAACGGGATGAGCATGGTACCTGTTCGGTACCGAAAGTACCGGTACTGAAAAAAGGGGAAAAAGTGGTACCGGTACCGAATACACCGGTTCGGTACCGGTACTGATACGATATAGGTGCTTACCGGTGTTTTAGTTGTAAATATCGGTACCGTACCGGTACCGAAAAACGGGGAAAACGGGAACCGGTACCGGTACCGGTACCGGTACCGAATATACCCGGTACGGTACTTTTCGATACCTGGAACCAAATGTTCATCTCTAATCTGCGCTATACTGTAGGAAGATGAAGGTATGTTAAAAAGGTTTTTGTTTTAAAAGATTTGGCAGCAGGTAATAAAAAAATTTCTTTCCCATGAAAGGCTTCGAACCCGAGACACTCACTATATTTGAATGTTCATACAATCAACTTAATTGCGAAATTTTTTCTTAATAGTTTCGCGCAATAATAACTATAATATATACATAAAGCGGAAAAGGAAAAAAAAACGTAAATTTAAAGAGGTAAAATCGTAATTTTTAACCGAGGGCAAAATTGTCATTTTTACTTGTGGGCAAAAGCATCGTTTTATTTTGAATTGGGGTAAAAACGTAATTTTGAACTGATGACAAAATCGTAATTTTAAAGCGGTGATAAAATCGTAAATTGGTTGGGCTAATGGGGGAGTTCCAAGCAGCTGCCTGGCACTACTCCTCCATCTTGTGTCTGTAGTTATACACTGAGGGCAAAATCGCAATTTAATTGGGAAAGCAATGAAAAACGATGATAAAAATGTAAATTTAAATTGAGGGCAAAATCGTATTTTACCTGGGAGGAAGAAAACAAAACTATTGACGAAACTCTAAATTTAAACGAGGCAAAATCGTAATTTTGAACCGAGGCAAAATTATAATTTTTCACCGGGGGCAAAAGCATAATTTTATTTTGAATCGGAGGTAATATCGTAATTTTAAACTGATGGCAAAAGCGTAATTTTAAAGCGGGGACAAAATCGTAAATTGGTTTCGCCCAAAAAGGCAAAAAAGTCAAAAAGCAAAAATAAAAAAAGAATAAAACACTATTCTTCCCATTTGTAAAATGTAATAGAGTTAATATAAATATTATTATTGTGGTTATCAACTCCTAAAATAACTTAGCTTGTTTTCCAAGACTCCATCTCATATATATATGTAGTCATTGTATTCTCTTGTATTAGATACATCTATCAATGAAATATTAGTCTCTTTTTCTCTTCATCTCTTCTATATTGTTTAGCTATTAGGTTTGTTGTTTCACAACACGTTATCAGCATGAAAGTGCTCTCTCTAAAAACCCTAATCACAGCTACCACCGATTGATTGCAGGTGCCTCGTAGATCTGCTTAAGCTAGATCATTATCTGGTGACAGATGCACATCCCGATTAAATTCCACTTGTTTTCGTCTGAATTCTGGATGTTGGTTGCTTGGACCAGATGACTCATAATCTAGGCACGTACAATCTACTTTATCATTGAATATTTTACTTTTTCTTGGCTCATAAATAGTGAGTATTAATAAAGAATTTAATATATTTTTATATTAAAGTATAAAACAATCTTTTTAATTAATCATTTACAAATACAAAATTTAAAATTACTTGTATTCTGGTTTCTTCTTTGCCATTGTAATCACAAACTGATATTAATAACTTATAATTAATTATATAATGTATAATACATTATCATAAAGATACTAGTTAGTTAACGCACTTAACGCACCTTGTATATAATTGTAGTTTTATATTATATATGATTCTATTAATTTATTAGTTTTAGTCTCATCTTAGTATGGTATGAATGGATAAAGTCTACTTTGATTATTATATTAATATATATGAATTATTATTTGTTATTTTTTACTATTCGACTGATTGCACAAATTGGGTACAAATTGGATTGGGTATTTGGGTTGAAAGCCGCTGTGACGGCTGTATGAAAAAAGTATCACATGCTTGAGGTCTTACCCGTAATTCTTCTTTTCTAAGTATTTATTAAATTTTATATCATCTAATTTATTATTTGAATAAACATGAATGGTTACATGTAGATTCTATTTTATAAGTTTAGAGTTAAGATGTGAATTAATTATCAATTTTGAATGTAATTGTATAATTTTGTAGGGCTGTAAATGAACCGAACGAACACGAACAAGGCCTTGTTCGTGTTCGTTCGTTAAGGAAATAAATGTGTTCACGAACGGTTCATGAACACTTACCGAACGAGATTTTATGTTCGTGTTCGTTCATTAAGGACATGAGCGTGTTCGCGAACGGTTCACGAACAGAAACGAACACAAATAAATTTGGTGAACGCGACGAAGGATAAAGATAGATGGCCAGAGAGTAGCACTCAAACTTGAATCTCTTATTATGGAACGGAGGTCGATCGTATTCGCCGATATAAATAATGAGAAATGAAAGGGAAATGATGCATAAACAAGGAGAAAGTGGGTTTCCTAGTTTAATTGTTAGGGTAATAAAATAAATAAAAGTTTAATAATATAAAAAAGTACAAATAAAATATAAGAAAGTACAAAGATCTTCAATTAAAACACAAACATACGAACATAAACGAGCGCAAATCAACGACTGTTCACGAACACGTTCACGAACACCTTACCGAACGTTCACGAACACAATCGAACGAACGAGACCTCTGTTCATGTTCGTTCATTTAACTTATCGAACGAAATTTCTTGTTCATGTTCGTTCATTTATTAAACGAACGAACATAAACGAACTTCCCGCCGAACGGTTCACGAACTGTTCGCTGAACGTTCGGTTCGTTTACAGCCCTATAATTTTGGGTTTCCATAAAGATTTGTTTTGTTTTTCTACTAAATCTATCAAAACAATCCATTCATACTATATTGGTTAAATCAAAATTTATAAGTATTATTCCAATATATCTAAATTATGAAATATAATGACAGAGTGGGTTTAAGTTTGTTGGGATTAATGTTTAGTAATATTATGAATTTGCAAAGATTTCGATAAATATTTTGTTTTAAAATTAGAGAAAAGAATTTAAAATCCATTGATTAAATCAATATCTGTATAAAGTTGGATTTATCGACTACGGATTGAAAAAAATTACTTCTTGCAATTTATTAATATTTGCATTGCTATTAATAATGTGAGCAATAATTGTTCTAAGTTTACATGGAAATATAATTTTGAATCCGTGAATTATCGTTTAAGTATTGTTACGCAATATATTATTATTACATACTAAAATATGTTTTGGTTTTATATATTTTCAAATATGTATGGATTATCGACCATGATTTTCGTATTTAATATTTGAAAAAATACGATTTAGAATCTATTCATTTAGATAACTAAGTGTTTTTTTATCCAATATTAATATTAATCATACGTGGAATAGATTTCTTTTATCAATAGAATGGATGATCCAACGTTTATGGTAGTTTTGATATGTGTTTATATTTTAAGTTATAGATATAGATATACTTGTGATTGGTTAAACTGTGATGTGTTAATACATAAATTATATATGTTTGTTTCTAATTTGACACGGAAAAATTTCATAAAGTTTTATCATAACTCGTTTTTATGGTGACATGTTATATCATCATGTATTGTATAATATAAATTTATGGTATGCCTTATATTTAGTACGATATCATTTATTTATGTAGATAGTATTGAGAGAACAACTAAACCAAAGTTATTGCTTATTATCACATATCATGAATGAGTGTTAATATGTTTAGATATGACACCTAAATTATCATACTCCCTGAATCTCATTATCAAGTTGTAGAAGGTCGTAAGATGTTAGATTGATAAATCTAATATCACTCGGACATCTAATTATTTCCCTATTGGTGTTATGAAAATTGCAAAGAGAATATTATTTACAAGGGGAAGTCGGATAAAATAATTTTTGTTTGTCACACCTCAAATATGCTCTTGAAGTAGCAATATTACTTGAAGGTCCATATCCCGTGGATCGTTACAAGATTGATAATCAATCAAGGGTGCGGAATCCCCTTGATCAATCGAACAAACAGAAACAAGAATAAAGATGACGAACACGAAACAATCACTTTCAATCCGGTATTCTATTGATTATCCAACACAAACCGTTTACAATCAATTCAAGACCACTCGAAATCTCCTAGCCACTCTCGATAGATTTCTCACTCCTTACAAACTTTCCTCTAAGTGTCTAACCTCAACTCTAATGCATAATGTTGTTTATATACTACAACCATGTTTGCATACTGGGCTTTGGTCTGGGCTAGGCCATTCTCCAAGCCCATCACACTAAATAACTTACTAACCAATATACTAAGCCCATTACAAAATATCCCAAGACTAAATACTTAAACTGTTAAGCTGTTGTCACAGAATATACACCAACAGACTCCCCCTTGACAATAGCTTCATAGTGTAACTTTGTCTTCAAACATCTTGCAGTCTTTTGGTCTTTGGATAGCGTCAGCTACACAGTTTTTGACATCAACAGACTCCCCCTTAGCTGATGCTTCCAATCTCCAAAACTTTCATTCGTTGTAGATCAGTGAACCAGCAATCTTTGGTTAAGAAAGTAAACTTCAACTCTTTCATATCTCTTTCTCTGCAATGTAGTAGAAGGATCCTACCATGCATCTTTACACATTCTGCATTTCACTTTCAATCTGCACTTTACTTGTATTCTACACTTCACTTTGATAACTGCATCAATCTGTTTAGAAACACAAGCAAGTATCTCGAAAAACCATTAGTCTTTTTTCACATTTAAAGATAAACCAATATTTTATCTTAGTTTGCAAAAACAACAACTTGACAAATCAAAATGAAAGTCTTTTAAAAAGAAATCTTTTTGGTATTTTTGAAAATTTTCAAAACAACTAGACAAACTAAACTAAACTCAAAAATATTTACAATACTTCTTTTTGTGAGAATCATGTGCAAGAAGATCATATCAGCAAAATCAAACTGTTTTCACACTATTAGATAATTCTTTTTATATTTTTTCGTGAAAAGCAGTCCAAGACGATTACCAGTATGTTTGTCCACTTAAACAAAATGCATGAACATTTCAAGTACCATTACCGTATGATACGTTAAAGTAATTTTATACTGATATACTAGTGTGTCCCACTTCAGGATGTACCCCCGCGATCAAGGTATGCACAAAGATTCATCGTAGTAGGTGAGTACACCGAATTCATCCGTTTTGTTTTACAACGATAGATAATTGATGATCAGGTCAGTACTTCCGTACAGCAAAGAGACCAAAATATCTAACAAGGGCTAAGACAAATACCAATTTTTGGTACGATTTATGCATTTTGCACATTTGAATGACTCTCTAGGAGAGCTTCTTAATTTTCAGGGTTTTGGAATTTTTAGCTATTTTAAGATATCCTGGTTGTACCTAGGTCAGCATGTATCTGGATGCAGCAGAAGGACAACCTTGATATCCCCGGATGAAATAACAGTATAAAGACCCAAAACCTCAGATTTTGGCAATCTATCAACGCAAGATTTAAGGTCATTAAACCATACACCACTGATGTGTTCCCCACTCATACTCAGTTCATTTAGGTTTATATCACATTGATAAGTTGATTATTTCATGCTTTTGCCTACTGGTACATCATATGATGAAGCTACTATCACACTTAAGCAAATTTAATTCAGTTTCAGTGTGACAGTCTAACTTGCTGATGTACTATCATTTCTTCTTTTTTCACACCATGAAATCTCATTTTTTCAATTTTTATTATTATTATTTTTTTTTATGTTTTTTATTTTTCAATGTTTTTGGGTTTTTAAAATTTTATAACTTAGTCCCCCTAAACACACGCACTATCTAAACTCTTTTTGGCTTAGGGCGATTTCTCCCCCTAAATTTTTCTTTTTATGGAGTAAGTTTTAAAAACATAAATTTAAAACACAAACTGACTCCCACTTTAAATCTGACAAAAGTTTTTCAATGTTAAAGTCTCAAATAAACAAGACAATCACATAAGTAAATAGTTCATTACCCATTTTAACCTACTATTCACCTCAGATGCTTTACAGGAATAACCACTATTGAACACATCAACAGTACTTCTTGGTCATCCTGCATTCACTCAACAACTTAGTTAGACTCGAGAACCCAAGCCTATACAATCTTGGGTTTTCCAGATTCATCATTAATTTGAACTTCTTTCCAAGATTGATTTTCATAAGGTCTGTTTTCACGAGAATTCCAATAAATTCTCGGAGTTTCCAACCTTTGAAAATTACTCTTCTGAACCCTTCTTCTCCCATTATCATAACCTGAACTTTGAGAAAATTTTGGATTGTGTTGAACATTTGAGTTACTAAAACTCCTATATTCGTTTCTTCTTTGAAAATTTCGATTACCAGAAGTTTGGTATCGATTTTGATATCCAAAATTTCTATTTTGAATTTGAAACCGATTTGATTTACCATTATAATGACTAAATTGTGGAGAAATACTTCTTGGTCTATCAAATCTTCTCGAAGTTGAGGGTTTTGATTGAAATCCAGGTTTATTTGTCTGACAACTAGATTTTACACTATTGTTTGACGCAACCTGATTGCCATCCTTAACCTCATCAACCTTTTGTTTACCTTTCTTCAAAGGACAACAAGTCGCCACGTGCCCTTTGTTGTGACATTTAAAACAGGATCTTTTCTTATAACTTTTCTTTTTATTTGATCCCTTTTTAAATGTGTTGGCCTTTTTGTTTTCAGTATCCTCATCCATTTAATGAGGTGTACTGTTAGACCCTACAGATTCTTTCAAAGAAACTGGACTATTTGGCAAGTCCACAGCTATCGGATCCACTACTACTTGTGCAGTGGTTACAAAATCAGTTAGTTCATCTTCATTTGGTAGAAAAGAGTAGTCTTGATTTTTAGAAGATGAAGCTTTACTAAACCCCAACCATGTTTTATCATTACTCTTTTTCAAACTTTTTTGAATATGAGTCCTGACTAACGAAGATTTTCCAAATTTGTCTAACTTACCCTGAAGTTCTACAATTTTGGCTTGCGCATCAGCCAATTCTGTGCACTTTTCCTTAAGCTCGTTAGTCTTTTCTTTCAGAGTTTCATGAGCCAAATACATGATCTGTGATTGTTCATTGACTTTGCTTGTTAAACTGCTGATTTCTTGTTCATTTGATTTGAGTTGATTTAAGCGGATTGACTCTCTGTTAATCGAAAGAACATTTGACTCTTTTACATTTTCTAAAAAAGCTAACATAGTTTTGTTTTGCTCCGAAAGTCTGTTAACTTTACCCTGTAGTTCAGTGCAATTAAGACATGTATAACTTACAGATTCTGATGATACCTTTTCCTCTACTGTTGTCACGGCCCTCGTCCCGGTTTTACCCGGTTCAGGAGCCGCGGGACAGAAACCCGTGGTATTGATGTTTAATTTGACAGCGGAAATTTTAACAGGATCGTGAAAACTGAAAATGCCCAATTATTTTATTTCACAATTTTGGGGCAAACCCCGTAATTTACAATAAAGGAATTTCACGAGAAAGTTCCCTGTTTTACAAAACATGTTTATTTATTTTATTTACTGAGCCACATTCTTCAAGCTGTAGTGCTACGCAGCACTTTTTCCTTGGTTCACAGTAAATCACCTGAAACATGTTTAAAAAGATTTTATCAGCGGGGAAATACTGGCGAGTCATTCCTTTTGCACAAAATGACACGTTGTTATAAATTACAGGACTAAGAGCGATTACAATTGCCCCTATCTTATAATTATCTGGTCCAGTGACACCCCCTGGTGACGATGGTCATACCACTATTGGGTCCTTTCACCCAATAATGATGATTATCTCTGTTTAGGTTCGTCCACCTAAACGAGAGAGAATAATAGTAATGTGCACAATACCCCACTTACTGCCAGTAATTTAAGATAACAAAGACTTACCCCCTGTAAAATATAACTGGAAAATAATTTGAGGTATTGTAAAATACTTTTGATAAAAAGAGAATGACTCACATTGCAAGTTTAGTTGGGCAGAGTTTAGCCTACTGATTTAGCCTGGAAACCTAGTTTAATAACAATGCACACGAAACTAGGTCAGTAACTTAATACAACTTTTACGATAAACTCACGAAATCAAAACCCTCACGACGAATGACAAAGTATAGCCCAAATACGGGCAGCACTTAAACATCCATCGGATCGGTTTCAATCGATCGGACATTGTATCGTAGTAGTGATCGAGTTAATACCCTGTACTCGTATCAGTGTTTTCTTACTTAAAATTACGAAATTGAGCAGTATTCTTTGACTTTTGAAAAGTTTTACGAACACAGGTGAACAGGCCATGCACTGCCCTATTTATAGCAAAATTTTGGGTTTTACGCGGCCCGCGTAAACCCTCACAATATCTTACGCGGCCCGCAAGGGCCACCTATTCTACGATTAGAGCTAGCGTGTCACGCGTAGGTCCAACACGTGGCTGACACGTGGCCTTAGCCTAAATCTTACGCGGCCCGCGAGAAGTCCAGGATTTTTGATTTTCTTGATTTTCAACGAGGATTAGGGTTTTAGGGGTCCGGGTGTCTACTTACGGGTCGTTTTGGGACATTTTTGCAAGTCCTTACATCCTCCCCACCTTATTTAAAATCTCGTCCTCGAGATTTACTGGAACAAGTGAGGATATTTTCGCTTCATTTCCGATTCCAGCTCCCAGGTGTACTCAGGTCCTCTCTTTGACTCCCACTTGACCTTGACTAGTACCAATCTTTTGTGCTTGAGGAATTTAATCTTTCTGTCTTCTATTTGGAGCGGTTTCTCCACAAATTTTAACTTTTCATTTACCTCTACATCTTGAAGAGGTACTACCAGTGATTCGTCCGCTAAGCATTTCTTAAGATTTGATACATGGAACACTTCATGTACCCCAGCTAACTCTTCTGGTAGTTGTAAACGATAGGCAACTGGTCCTATCCGCTGGATTATTGAGAATGGTCCTATGTACCTTGGGCTTAGTTTTCCCTTCTTACCGAACCGAACTACCCCTTTCCAAGGAGAAACTTTTAATAGTACCTTGTCTCCAACTTGAAATTCTAATGGCTTGCGTCGATTATCTGCATAACTCTTCTGGCGATCTCGAGCCGTTTTTAGTCTTTCCTTGATTTGAGTGATCTTGTCGCTGGTTTCTTGCACAATTTCGGGACCTGATAATTGACTTTCTCCTGTTTCTGCCCAGCAAACTGGAGTTCGGCACTTCTGTCCATACAGTGCTTCAAATGGGGCAGCCTCGATGCTTGCATGGTAACTATTGTTATAGGAGAATTCGATTAGGGGTAGGTGGTCATCCCAGTTTCCACCAAAATCTATGACACATGCTCTGAGCATGTCTTCCAGGGTTTGGATCGTCCTTTCACTCTGTCCGTCTGTTTGGGGATGGTATGCAGTACTTAAGTTCAGTCGGGTGAGGGTCCCCATTGCTTCTTGGAAACTTGTCCAGAAATGTGAAGTGAAACGACTATCCCTATCCGATATAATGGAGAGTGGGACTCCATGTAAGGATACTACTTCGTCTACGTACAACTTTGCTAAGCTTTCCATACTAAAGGTTTCCTTCATGGGTAGGAAATGTGCTGATTTGGTTAATCGATCCACAATCACCCAGATTGAGTGGTTCCCTTTTCTGGTCTTGGGTAACTTGGTAACAAAGTCCATGGTGATTAGTTCCCATTTACATACAGGCATTTCTAATTGTTGTAGTAGACCTGAGGGTTTTTGGTGTTCTGCCTTAACTTGCGAACAAGTTAGGCACTTAGAAACGTATCTAGCTATGTCCTTCTTCATTCCTATCCACCAGAAATTATTTCTTAAATCTTGGTACATCTTGTTGTTACCAGGGTGCATCGTATACCTAGATTTATGGGCTTCTTCTAGAATCTTATCTCTTAATTCTCCTTGCTTAGGTACCCAAATCCTTTTCTTATGGAATCTCCAAATTCCATCCGTACCTTGTGCTAAATCCTTTATCCATCCTTTCATTCCTTTAGTATCATCCTTGATTGCTGTTTCCTGAACGTTCTTCAGTTGTTTCATTAGATCTAACTGGAGGTTTAATCTAAGAGCACGAACTCGTCTTTGTTTTTCATGATACTTACGACTTAGGGCATCTGCTACTACATTCGCCTTCCCTTCATGATATTGAATATCACAGTCGTAGTCACTTATAATTTCCATCCATCTTCTCTGCCTCATGTTCAATTCTTTTTGCCCAAATATATATCTTAAACTCTTATGATCTGTATAGATAGTAAACTTACTTCCATACAGATAGTGTCTCCAAATCTTAAGGGCAAAAATTATTGCTCCTAATTCTAAGTCATGAGTCGTATAATTTTCCTCGTGCTTTTTCAATTGCCTTGAGGTATACTCAATTACCTTCTTGCGTTGCATCAGCACACATCCTAATCCTAGTTTTGAAGCATCGCAGTAAACTTCAAAATCTTCTGTCCCTTCTGGTAAAGCAAGGATCGGGGCATTTGTTAATCTTTGCTTTAAAATCCTAAAGGCCTCTTCTTGCTTGGGTCCCCATTCAAACTTAACGGTTTTACAGGTTAGCTTAGTTAATGGCACAACTATCTTAGAAAAATCCTTAATGAAACGCCTATAGTAACCAGCTAATCCTAGAAAACTTCTAACTTCCATGGCGGATTGTGGGACTTTCCATTTTATGATTGCTTCTATCTTAGAAGGATCTACATGAATACCTTCGTGATTCACCATATGTCCTAAAAATTGCACCTCCTGTAGCCAAAATTCACACTTCGAGAATTTGGCATAAAGTTTTTCCTTTCTTATCAAAGTTAAGAGTGCATGCAGGTGCTCACAATGCTCCTCCTGGCTTTTGAAATAAATAAGTATATCGTCAATGAAGACTATTACAAATTTATCCAAATACGGTTTACAGATCCTATTCATCATGTCCATGAATTCTGCAGGGGCATTCGTTAGTCCAAAGGGCATGACTGTAAACTCGTAGTGACCGTACCTAGTCCTGAAAGCAGTTTTAGGTATATCTTCTTCGTGTACCTTTAACTGATGATATCCGGAGCACAAATCTATTTTAGAAAAATATCTAGCCCCCTGAAGTTGATAAAAAAGATCATCGATCCTAGCTAACGGGTATCGATTCTTAATCGTAACCTAATTCAATTCCCTGTAATCGATACACATTCGCATCGAACCATCTTTCTTTTTCACAAACAACACTGGGGCTCCCCAAGGGGACGAACTAGGTTATATGAATCCTTTGCTTAATAATTCATCTAACTGCTTTTTCAATTCTAACATTTCGGTGGGTGCTAACCGATAAGGTGCCTTGGCTATCGGTGTAGTTCCAGGAATTAGATGAATTCTAAATTCTACTTCCCTATCGGGTGGTAATCCAGGTAGTTCTTCTGGGAATATATCCGGGTATTCTGATACTACTGGAATTTCCTTGAGTTCCTTACTTTTAGTATTAATAACTACCGAAATCATGTTCACTATTCCTTGTTTTCTTGCATAACTGGCCACTTTCATTACTGAAATGAATTTCATTGGCTTTTGTGGCTTATCTCCTGTAACCACAATTATTTCTCCTGTGGGTGTATGAATTTCTATGGAATTCTTATCACAGAGGATACGAGCATGGTTGGCTACTAACCAATCCATTCCTAACACAACATCAAATCCAGCTAAATTCATAGGTAATGTTAGGGGTCATTTTCTTAACATACGTATCCTGACCAATATCCTGCCTTCCTTTGTTTATTTGTGATCAGAATGCTGGAAGAGGATATTGCTAACACCTTGGGCGATATCCTGAGGCTTATTGAATTAACCACGTGCAGGTTAAGGGCTGAGGCTTGCTAACGGTCAAGAGGACTTCTTCTCCTCAAGACTCGGACGAATTTGTTGAGAAAGAGACGTTGAGCCCGAAAGACCAGGTCTAAAACGTTCCAAGAAGGAATATTCGGTGGATCCCGCAAGTTTAGGGTAGTTAGTTATTTTATTTTTACTATAAATAGATGAGGCCGGATCAGCTTAGAACACAACAATTCACACTTACACTCTCGATCACTTTCACTCTTTAGCTAATTGCAAACACCACACTTGTATTTCATTTTCATTGTAACACTTAGTCGATCCGTACCACATCCCGCACTGTATCCTGATTTTTGAAGCAATTGAAGAACAAGGCAGCTGCGATTGTCAGCTCCCGAGGTTTTATGCCGGCGATCTAGATTGATCAAGGGCTTTCCTCGTACATCTCGTGTCGTTTACTTTATTTTCGCTCATTGTTTGATCATAGATACAGCTCAATATCCTGAGCCGTATCCTGAATACTGTTTTCCCAAATAACTTAACAAGTATATTTTCAACACACTTTCTAGCACACTACCTCACTTAACTAATTTGATCACTTAATTACTTCGGTAATTTTTGACCAAAACAATTTGGCGCCCACCGTGGGGCAAGTGGTGCTCTCTTTACTAAAAATTTTTGTCAAATTGCTAATCGGTTTTCTATTTTCGAAACTTTTTACCACATTGTCCATAATGGCCTCAAGATCAAACATGAGTTCCTCTACTGTGTCTGCTATGACTTCTGCTACTACCGGTTCGGTGCTTCCACCACCTCCTCCAAGGATGCCAGCCTCTACACAATCTCAAGATGTTATCCCAACTCGGAGTGTCCAGGGATCTGCTCCCGTTTTAGCTTCTAATGATGAAATTTTAACCTTATTTGGAAGTGTGCAGGAACAAATGAGGCAGCAACAGGAAACAAACCAAATGCTTTTGAGGGAAATACAACTCCTGAAGGCTGGCTCGAGCAGATCTGCCGAGGACAATGTCACTCCGTTACACCCCAGAGCGTTGAACTTTAGTTCAGCTGTATATACCGAGGATAATAGGGGGAATATCGTACCCAGTCTTCCTCAGAATCATACTCCTGAAATACCCTCCTCGATTAGGATGTCAACCATAAGGAGCTCAGGATATGTTTCAGGATATGGGCAGAATCCTCCAACTGGTAACGTGTCTAATAATAATAATACTCATGCTGCTAACCGTGGTGGATCTTTGCAGGATACAGGTGTGACATCAGCACTTACCAGGGAACTTCAGAAGTTAAAGGACATGATATCTAGTGTACCTGGTGTGGTCCAACCGATCCCGGAAGTGTCTCAAGACAGCCACAAGATATCTCGTTTCGCGTATCCTATCTGTGATGCTGAGATCCCAAAGAGATTCCAAACCCCCAACATGAAGCTTTATGATGGGACTACGGATCCTGAGGAGCATATTGCCCAGTATAGGGAAAGAATGGAGATTAACCCTATCCCTCCGGAGCTCAAGGAAGCGTGCTTGTGCAAGGGATTTGGTTCTACTCTAACAGGATCAGCCTTAAAATGGCTGTTAAACGTTCCTCCTCACTCAATTACTTCATTTGCTCATTTGGTTAATTTATTTAACAGTCAATTTTCTTGTAGTCGAAGTTTTGAGAAACTAACCAGTGATCTTTACAGGATAACTCAAGGGCCTCAGGAATCCTTGAGGGATTATGTGAACAAATTTAGTCGAGAATCCTTGGATATCCCACATCTTGATGTTGCAACAGCTGTGCAAGCTTTTAAGATGGGATTACAAAAGGATTCTCAGTTTTATCAGGATCTTGTAATGAATCCCTGCAGGAATCTCGATGAAGCTCGTAACAGGGCTTTGAGATATATCCGTCTGGAAGATGACAAGAAGATGCAAGAAAGGATGAACTCATCCAACACTTATGAATCGACTAATAGGAAGTCAGAATCCTCATTTAAGTCATATCGGCCTAAGCCATATGGTAGAAATGAAAACAAGAGAGTGAATGCTGTCGAAGATGAGGATCCTGAAGAGTATCCTGAGTTGTCTGAATATTGCTTTTCTGTTAATATTCCTGAATTGATGTATGCTATGCAGGGTCTAGGAGACAAGGCTAGATGGCCTCGAAAGAATCAACAAAAGGCTGACTGGAAAGATAAGTCGAAATGGTGTGCTTTCCACGAAGATTTCGGACATATGACTGAGGATTGCATTGCTTTGAGGAAAGAAATAAGCTATCTTCTAAGCAAGGGATATCTGAAAGATCTCTTAGGAAAAAAGAAGAATAAGGGTCAGGATACTGACAGGGATCCTGAACGAGCAGCATCACCTCCCTCGGATGCCAAGATAATCAACTTCATTTCGGGAGGATCCGACATTTGTGGGACCTCGTATTCGGCAGCAAAGAGACATGCAAAGGAAGCTAAAGCCGAAAGGGGAGACAGACCTGTCAGGATGACTACCCTCACGACTGACAAAGTGATCACTTTTGATGCAGATGACAGAGATACTGTCCAGGATCCTCACCATGATGCTCTGGTAATAACGTTATATGTGGCTAACCATTTTGTACGCAGGATATTGGTTGATAATGGCAGCTCCGTCAACATAATCCAACTAGAAACTCTGAAGAGAATGAATGTATCTCCAATGGATATCACTTCAAAGTCTACCGTGCTTGTTGGATTCAGTGGAGAGGCTAGAAACACAGTGGGAGAGATAAAGTTGCCAGTATACGTTGAAGGAGTCAATTCGATACAACGTTTCTGTGTGATGGATTCTCTGTCCTGCTATAACATCATATTGGGAAGACCGTGGATTCACGATATGAAGGCCGTGCCATCAACATATCACCAATGCATCAAGATACCTACCCCTTGGGGAGTGGTCAAAGTAGATAGTGATCAGCAGGAGGCGAAAGAGTGCTACTCATCCTCGATGAAATCCTCAGCCAAACCTAGTGCAGCATAGCAATTAAAGACGCGGGCCCAGGATATTGTGGAGGATCCGGAGCAGGATGTGAAGAAAGTTATCCTGGATCAGGATAACCCCGATATTTCGGTGCTCGTAGGGACCAATATCCCTCAGGATATTGAAGAACAGTTAATTAACTTTTTAAAATGCAGGATGTCAACATTTGCATGGAAGCATGAGGATATGACAGGCATATCCAAAGATATTATCACTCACAAGCTTGGAATTGATAAGTCATTCAAGCCTGTGCAACAAAAAAGAAGGAAGTTTGCTCCTGAGCGGAACACGATTATCCAGGAGGAAGTTGAAAGATTATTAAAGTCAAGAATGATCAGAGAGGTTAAGTTCCTAAGGTGGCTAGCAAACGTGGTTGTAGTACAGAAGAAGAATGGGAAATGGAGAGTTTGTGTAGACTACACAGACTTGAACAAAGCTTGTCCTAAAGACCCATTTCCTCTTCCCCATATTGATGCAATGGTAGATACCACTGCCGGGCATGAAATGCTGACCTTCATGGACGCATCCTCAGGATTTCAACAGATCCAAATGGAGCCTTCTGACCAGGAGGATACCGCCTTCATGACACCAACAGGTATTTATTGTTATACAGCTATGCCTTTTGGTTTGAAAAATGCAGGTGCAACATACCAAAGATTGGTGAACATGATGTTCAAAGACAAACTGGGGGACACCATGGAGGTATATATCGATGACATGGTGGTGAAATCTAAAAAGTCTGAGGATCACCTTCAGGATATCAAGGGAGCATTTGATATCCTGGATCACTACAACATGAAGCTAAATCCTGCTAAATGCCATTTCGGAGTGGGGGCAGGGAAGTTTCTTGGATATATGGTGACAAAAAGGGGGATAGAAGCAAGCCCAGAGCAGATCAAAGCTATCCTAGACATAAAATCACCCTCAAATATGAAGGACGTACAAAGATTAACAGGCCGAGTAGCAGCTCTAAACAGATTTATCTCAAGATCCTCAGAAAAATGCAAAGACTTCTATGATATCCTAAAGAAGAACAAAAGATTCGAATGGGGGGAAAAGCATGAAGCAGCCCTGCAGGATTTGAAACGGTATCTTTCAACCGCACCTCTATTGATGAAGCCCGAAAATGGTGAACCACTATCCCTGTACCTTGCTGTGTCAGGGAATGCTGTAAGTGCCGTTCTTATAAAAGACCATGAAGGTCAGCAGTATCCTGTTTATTATGTTAGTAAAAGTTTGTTAGATGCTGAAACTAGGTATTCTCATCTAGAAAAATTGATATTAGCTCTAGTCATGGCATCAACGAAACTTAGGCATTATTTCGAGACACATAGGATACATGTTAAAACAAATTATCCTGTCAAAAATGTGCTTAGGAAACCAGAGATGTCAGGCAGGATGGCCAAGTGGTCAGTAAAGTTGAGTGCTTATGATTTAGTATATGAACCTAGAAGTGCCATAAAATCTCAGGCTTTAGCTGACTTTGTGGCTGACTTTAGTAGTGACATTCAGGACGAGGTAGACCTAGAAGTTCAACAGTTAGGAGAATCCTCAGGATCCTGGACATTATATACTGACGGTGCATCTAATGTAAGAGGAATAGGATTAGGAATACTACTAAAATCGCCACAGGGGGACATATTACCCCAGGCTATTAGGTGTGAATTTCCTGCTACTAATAATGAAGCAGAGTATGAGGCTTTAATTGCAGGATTAGAGTTGGCTAAGAGCATGAGTATCAAAAATTTGCAAGTGTATGTTGACTCTTTGTTAATTACTAACCATTTTAATGGATCCTATGCAGTTAAGGGTGAGAAATTAATCGAATATCTCGATATTCTCAAAAAATTAGCAGGATATTTCGATGTTTTTATACTTGAACAGGTACCAAGGGAGGATAATGCTGAAGCGGATGCCCTAGCAAATTTGGGATCATCGATCAGGATACCTGAAGGGACGCAAATACCAATATTACATGTCTTATATCCTGCAACGAATCCTCAGGATAAAGAAGTAGCTAGTATACAGAATCCTGGAGCAGAACATCCTGAAGAGGATCCTAAATCCTGGACGGCTCCAATCATGAGATATCTCAAAGAAGGACACATCCCTGGAAATGAAAATCCTAAGGCATTTAGGATGAAGGTATCACGATTCACTATTATAAATAATATTTTATACAAGAAATCTCTTGCAGGACCGTATTTGAGATGCTTGGAGGATCCTGAAGCCAAAGAAGTACTTCAGGATATACATGAAGGGGATTGTGGTAACCATGCTGGGGGCAGATCGTTATTCTCAAAAGTATTAAGGACAGGATATTATTGGCCAACAATGAGGAAGGATGCAGCAGAACATGCTCGAAGATGTGACGCATGTCAAAGACATAGTAACATACTGCATCAACCGGCTGAACCATTATATCCTATTGTTTCCCCTTGGCCATTTATGAAGTGGGGTATGGATATAGTGGGAAAGCTACCAAAAGCTCCGGGAGGAAAAGTCTTTATGCTAGCAATGACGGATTATTTCTCTAAATGGGTTGAAGCAGAAGCATTCATTCAAGTAAGAGACCAAGAAGTAGTATCTTTCATCAAGAGAAATATCCTGACCAGATTCGGAGTACCAGCCGAGATAATTTGCGACAATGGTTCTCAGTTCATAAGTAAGAGGACTACTGACTTTTGCAAGAGTTGGGGAATCAAAATGATTACGTCTACTCCGGTACATCCTCAAGCAAATGGACAAGCAGAATCCTCAAACAAGATAATTGTCAATAACTTAAAGAAAAGGCTTGGAGCCAAAAAAGGAAGATGGGCAGAAGAATTACCCTTTGTTTTATGGGCTGATAGGACAACGGTAAAGAATGCAACAGGCCAAACCCCGTTTTCCTTGGTGTTTGGAGCAGACGCAGTGATTCCAACGGAGATGACAATACCTACTGCAAGATCTATCTTAAGTGATCCTGAGCAGAATCCCGAAGCCTTAGGTCAGGATTTAGACACTATAGATGAAAAGAGAGATACGGCAAGGCTAAGGATGGCAGCATATCAACAGAGAATATCCAGGGCATATAACAAGAATATTAGAACCAGAAGATTTAAGGTTGGAGATTGGGTGTTAAGAAAGGCTTTCCAAAATACTACTAATCCTGCCGATGGCAAGTTAGCTCCAAAATGGGAAGGACCATATGAAGTTGAATCAGAAGCAGGGAAAGGAGCATATAGACTCAAGAATATGGAGGGGGATATGCTGCCGAGATCTTGGAATGCTATACACCTTAAGCTCTATTTCAAGTAAGTTAGAATTTAATTTCTAACTCAGGATGGTATGAATTCTACTTCTTTTAAATATGTTTGGTTTAATTTGTTCTTTGTAACCCAATACTGACTTAATCATCGGAGGGGTGTTAGCTAAGCTAACACCCACCTTAGTTTACAATTGTTTTGCAAGATATGTTTCAGGATATAGCTCCAGGATATGTGCTCAGGATAACTCGAAAGACTAGAGGATTGGCCCCCTCTCTCACGTTTAAGGGATACTGATCCCTTCACAGGTTTAAAGGTATTCACCTTTCTTCCGAATTGGGTTTAAACACCCCGCCTGGAGCGCAAGTTATTCAGGGATAGTTCAAGGTGGCGGGACCAGTCCATGTAAAAGTGGTTGACAATTTCGTCACTATTGGCTATATCCTGAATCCTAACGGTATATGAGGATTGATCACCCTCTCTCACGAAAGGGTATTTTCATACTCTCTAAGGTTTAAAGGTTTTCACCTTTCTAAGTCTTGGAGTTTATACACTCCCGCCTGTAGCGCATGAAAAATTGGGATTTTCCCCAGGATACAAAGGATTTATCTCCAGTACGTCCTTGGGTTGTACCCTCGGGACGTGAAAAATTGCTTATGCCATGGAAACTAACATTGAGTAGATTTCTAAGATACTTGAAGACATTGTACACAGGGGACATCCCTGCCAAGATGGTGGTGTAAAGCTAAAAGAATGAAGTTTGCGACTAATGCACTAAGTACCTTGCACTGGGGACATCTTCATTGGAAGAGTTGCAAAGGGATTGAAGTTCGGTAATAGGTTTATATCCTATGTCTGGTATGATCTTTTCTTTGTAAGCCTCATTTAAGTTTTTAGTAACATTATGTTAAGTATCCTGACATATATCCTCAAAGTCCTTTTAAGGATATTTGATTAGGATGTTTGAAACTAGTATTGGCTTGGAACTTTGATCGTCATCAAAACTTGGTTTTGAAGAGATAAACTATTTTTTACTTTCTAAAGAAATTTTTATAAAGTTAAAGGAACGTCTGGAAGATCTATTTAATAAAAGGCTTCTACAGTATGTTTCTGAGCATACTGGTCAGGATATTTTGTAAAATAACAGTATGAAATTTTTACAAAGCTAAGACTTACACTAAACAATGCAAGGTGACAGAAAATAAGTCAAAAGATAGTTATTAACAAGTCCAAAGTTGTGCTTTTGGTTTCACTTTAAACTAAGGCCCATCCGCCAAAAGCACAATTAGTTTTTACCATATTTGTGTAACGGTTGCAGGATCTGTCTCAAAACAGGACCCGTCCACCTACAACTGTTACTATGTTCAAAACAAGTTATACTAATCGATGACCAAGGGCTTCATCCTAAAACCTAGGACCCATCCACCTTTGGTCATCACATTGTTCTAGTGCAGGAAATGTAAATTGTTCAAAGACAGGAAAAGTAAATTGTTTATGCAACCACAACCATGAAATTAAAAAGTGGGCTCCGGCCTTGGCACGTATATCCATCATCGCCCACTCTGCTGCCTAAGGGGCAGCACCCTCTTGAACAGCAACCTCCTTGCCAGCATTCGCCCCAGCATCACCCTCGGGATTCTTCTCAGCACCATCACTGGCATTGGCAACCTCCTCTGCCACCTTGGAAGGCTCTTCACCAGTATGTTTTGCAGGATGAGCAACGGGATGACCTCCGAGGCCCTGTAGTTTCTCCTCCCAAGCCTTTACATTCCAGGAAGGGCATTCAAAACCCAGATCCATGGCCTCATAAGCCATCCTTATCCTGGCTTGGAGAAGAGAGACGACCACCGAAGCTTTTAGGCTATCCCGGTATGAGCTCATATTCTGCTGATATTGGAGAAGAGCGGCGTCTAGCTTGGCTTGAGCATCCTCATTAGCTTTGTGGAGGGCGGCTTGGTGTTCCTGAGTCATTGCCTTGTATTTGTCTTCATAGTGCTGGGATTTGGCAGCTGCAATGGTTCCTTGATCAGCTATGGTGGCTTGAGCTTTCTCCAGCTGAATCTGCAACATCTTGTTAAGACCGCTAGCGTCTTCGTATAAATGCATGAGGCGATCCAGACCCTATCGATAAAGACACAGGTATTAACGTGAAAAATAAGCAGGATAAAGACTAACATACTTGTACAGGATATCGGAAGGAAAATTCTACCTGTTTGAGGAATGAGGTGGCTTCGTTAAACCCATGATTCTCAAGAGAGAATGTTTCAGAAACAGCTGGGGAGTCAGTCTCCTTTCTCTTCCGAGAGCTGGATGCCCTGGTCCTGGATGCCGGAGGACCTTTGGGGGCTGAAACAGTCTTTGAGGAGGTAGGCTTTGGTGTAGCAGATGGCTTTGTCTTGGATTCTTGTTTGATGGGTTCAAGGCTGGAGTAGCAATCTAACCCATCAAGTTCGAAACCTTCAAGGTTGACGACTGGTACTACATAAGGGAAGATATTCTTAAAACTCATCATATTTTTGAAAAATAATTAACATATGAAGATGTGCTTACCAGACATTTCTGAGCTTGATTTTTGATGAGGATCTGTGAGAGACAGGGAAAAAGTTCTTTCACTGGCAGGAAGACGGTAGATCTCCTTGATCTTGGATTCGGATTCTGCGCTAGGAGGCACTAAATCTTTGAAATTCGCTGCATAAAAACATCAGAATATAAGTCCGGAATACAGTTTGAAGATATGATTGGGGATATTCCTAAAACCCTAAATCCTACCCTTGGTTAACCATTTAACCGGTAGATCGAAACCCTTATCAATGGAGTCTCTTTTGACGAAAAAGAATTTTCGTCGCCATCGATCCTCATTCTTGGTGGCTTTAAGGACCAAAGGGTTCTTGATGGAGAACAGAAGATAAC
This sequence comes from Helianthus tuberosus, assembly GCA_030545235.1. Taxonomy (NCBI): domain Eukaryota; kingdom Viridiplantae; phylum Streptophyta; class Magnoliopsida; order Asterales; family Asteraceae; genus Helianthus; species Helianthus tuberosus. The sequence continues at coordinate 15,018 of JARYGA010042075.1, read as the reverse complement.
GGTGATTGCCATGAGATCTCAACCGGTATGCTACGGGAAGGTCCTCAATAAGTAGGTTAGGAAAATGACGAGATTTGATTTGATCCAACACTATCAAGATTCGCCAGACCATTGGCATAACTTGGGCATAACTAAGGCCGGTGAGGTCGAAAAAGCTAGAGATAAAAGGTGGAAACGGGTACCGGAGTCCAAGAGAGAAAGGATAAGCGAAAAAACAAACCCACTCGTCGGATGATGCATCCGATCGGGCTTCCTTGTCAAAGGGGCGAAAGACCGTTCCGGTGGGAAAGGCACCGGAGTCTTTGAGAGCAGCAATATCAGCATTATTGAAGCAGCAAATCTCCTTTGCTGGATCGGTGATAAAGTTTTGACTTATGAGGGTTGAGGCTGACCGGTCTGAGCGGGATTTCGTTCGTGGTGCCATTGAGCAAATTAAGAAAAATTAAAGAAAGGAGATTAGAAAAGAAGATACCTGATGCTTGCTCGCAGATAAGGATGACCGAGACAAGGAGTCCCTCGGTTAATATAGGATGAATGTAGGGGGGTAAAAAGTAAATAATGCCTTGGAAGTTGCACCGCTGTCATTTCAAGAGTCTAGTCATATTAATTACCTTAAGTTATGTGGTAAAGTTTTGAAATATATCCGTTGGATTGGTATCCCAACTGATATATTTGGGGACAATTGTTAGGGGTCATTTTCTTAACATACGTATCCTGACCAATATCCTGCCTTCCTTTGTTTATTTGTGATCAGAATGCTGGAAGAGGATATTGCTAACACCTTGGGCGATATCCTGAGGCTTATTGAATTAACCACGTGCAGGTTAAGGGCTGAGGCTTGCTAACGGTCAAGAGGACTTCTTCTCCTCAAGACTCGGACGAATTTGTTGAGAAAGAGACGTTGAGCCCGAAAGACCAGGTCTACAACGTTCCAAGAAGGAATATTCGGTGGATCCCGCAAGTTTAGGGTAGTTAGTTATTTTATTTTTACTATAAATAGATGAGGTCGGATCAGCTTAGAACACAACAATTCACAGTTACACTCTCGATCACTTTCACTCTTTAGCTAATTGCAAACACCACACTTGTATTTCATTTTCATTGTAACACTTAGTCGATCCGTACCACATCCCGCACTGTATCCTGATTTTTGAAGCAATTGAAGAACAAGGCAGCTGCGATTGTCAGCTCCCGAGGTTTTATGCCGGCGATCTAGATTGATCAAGGGCTTTCCTCGTACATCTCGTGTCGTTTACTTTATTTTCGCTCATTGTTTGATCATAGATACAGCTCAATATCCTGAGCCGTATCCTGAATACTGTTTTCCCAAATAACTTAACAAGTATATTTTCAACACACTTTCTAGCACACTACCTCACTTAACTAATTTGATCACTTAATTACTTCGGTAATTTTTGACCAAAACAGGTAACAGGTTCGCAGAAAATTTATGGCCTAAGAGTTCTATCTTTCCTTCTCGCAAAACCTTATCTATGTTAACAGAATTCCCATCTGTCGTTTCTACCGTAAAAACTTGTCTATGATTGGTTAAAGGTTGCTTAAGGGCTTGGCAGAATGAAGTATTTATGAAACTTTGGTTTGCACCAGAGTCAAATAATACTTTGGCGTAAACATCGTGTACAAGGAACGTACCAGCTATCACATCTGGAATCAGATCGGCTTCCTGTGTTGTCAGCCGGAAGGCTCTTGCGTTCTTCTTGTTAGTTCCTTCAGTAGGTTTGGCCTTGTTATCAGCTGGCTTGGCTAGTTTCGGGCAGTCGGGCCTGAAGTGCCCTGTTTCGCCGCAGTTGTAGCAAATTGTTGATTTCTTCCTCCGACATTCTTCTTCTGGGTGCCCTGGTCTATTGCAGAAATTGCAATACCCTCTGCATTTTCCAAAATGCTTTCTTTTGCAGGTACCGCAAAATGGCGGAGTGGAGGATTGCCCCGTTCCTTGAAGTTGCTATTATTACCCACACGAAATCCTTGGGTAATCTTTTGGGCCAATTCCTTTTTCCAGTTTTCTTCCCGCGTACGTACCAGCCCGTCGGTCAGGGTGTTGGCTAATTCCACCGTATCGTCAATTGTGCGAGGTCTCGCAGCTTTAACGATATCACGGATCTCGCTAATTAAACCCCAAATATAGCGAGAAATAAGTACCGGTTCTGGCGAAGCCAGGCTTGGTACCACTCTAGCATATTCGAAGAATGTCGAAGTATACCCTCGACAATCAACGTCCACCATCCGGTGGTTTAGGAATTTATTGGTCATTTGTTCCTTTTCGTATTCGGGACAGAATTTTCTTTCCACCAATCTCTTAAATTCTTCCCAATTCATGGCATAAGCCTCGTCACTTCCTTTTGCCTGCGGCACGGTGTTCCACCATTCTAACGCCCCTTCTTTAAAAAGGTGGGACGCATACATAACCTTGTCTTCCTCGGCACATTTGCTTATTTTAATTACTGCTTCGGTTTTCTCCAGCCATCGCAGTGCGCCAGTTGCCCCTTCATTGCCTGCAAATTCAATCGGTTTACAGGCAAGAAATTCTTTGTAAGTGCAACAAGGTGTTGCAGCTTTCATTTTCTTCAGAAATGGGGCTTGCACCACATCATTGTTATTATTGTTGCCGCCTCCATTTACACTGTTACTGAAATTATCGTCGCGAGTACGTTTGCTGTGGTTGGCTTGCGAAGGTTCAACGGGATTTCTTGCAGCAGCGATGATTTCTAGGATAGCATTAGCTATTCCCCGGGCAACGATATTTTCTATATCTTGCCTATTAAGAAATTGATCCTCATTGTTTTGTTCAGATTTATTAACTTAATTGACTGGTTGGTTTTCCGCATTTTCCATCTGAATAATTAACAAGATATATATATAAATTATTGGCACGAAATAAATAACAATCAATCACAATAAAGCCATCACCCGTAATCATATCCACACGTATAGCCAAAATTGTCGACTTTGCGACTTTCATATTTATATATATTAGTATGCATCGATACACACTAGTTATATTACAAAAGTTTTATTTTAGTTATTATTATACAATATTAGATTATTATTTTACATTTTATTATTATTATTATTATTATTATTATTATTATTATTATTATTATACATATTATATTATTTGTGACAACCCAAGATTTCAAGGCCCTTTCTCTACGAATCACTTGTTTCGCAATCCGGTTTTTACAAATTGTTATATTGGGAATTTAAATGATACATTAATTATTTTTGTTTCAATTCGTATGTGGGTGTCACTAGGTTGATGACATGAAAATAAGAATTGTGAACAAAATAAATTGTGGAGGTGGCCTATGTATTCGAAACACATCAGTAGGGGATTGGCAAATTACTTTTGGCAAACAATCGTTGACGTCAGCAAAGGAATTGGAAGGTTATATTATTTTTGCAAAACAACTTTGGGCCACAAAAGACAACAGGCCATTATCTAAGTGGAGCCCTATGGGTGGTGGAAAACATTAGTCATAAGGAGAAATAAAACAAGACAGAAGGCAGTTGTCGGCAATAGACTTTCACCAAATAGGGGCCCCGACCCAGAATCATTCGAGGCCCAAGTGGGTCTGGCTCATTTATCCGATCCCTTTTACCCTAGGCTCCCATAACCTCACAAGCATATTGGGTTGCAAACCCTAATTCTCCTGGTTCTACCCGGTGGTCGATGACAGCAGAAGAATGGTCGATGGCAGCATGGGAGACTCCTCGTTCGAGCTTAAACCCCCTCCACTTTACATATCACGGTTAGTAAACAATTGATTGTTAGTCCGTTAATTATTGATGAAACTCGCGAATCATGGCTGCGTTTTCTATCTTAGAATGAAACTGGAAGTATGGTATTGTTAGATGTGATGATTGTTAATATCTGTGTTGTATGTGTTAAGTTTACGGTCGAATCGTGTGTCTCGTAAAGATTTATAGGTGTTCATGCAAGAAATCATGAGTTTAACTTGGTTATGTTATATATTCGTAAGAGGTACCGAAACTGTTAATTGATGAATGGTGGTATCACGTATTCGAGAATGATTGTGATTGTGTGAATAGCAATGGAATCAGATTGTTTATGTGAAACTTAGATTTGAATGATAAGTCTTGTGTTAATCAAATAATTGTGATGATTTGATCTGCTATGGTGATATCGAAACTGTTTGTTAAAATGTGTAACTGACCTCGATGAAATACTGGATGATTCATCACCCACCTGCCGACGAAAGTCGATGTTTCGTCGCCAACATGTCGATGAACAACTGTGATACTTCGTTTGGTTCGTCGATAAGAAGTATAAATGCCCTTAGTCATGGAGGCATTCCAATGTGTAAGTGTTTGATATACGTGCCAGCATGTGCATAATTTGTGGGGAAGTGTGTGCATGGGTTTGCTAGAACCGTTTGTGCACATGTGGGTTGTTGAGGGAATATACATTAAACAATTGTTCATCATGTATGAATGGTGATGATTATATAAATGCTTATACATATTTCTTGTATCTGTTTACATGATAATATTGTCAAGGAATGAGAAAACTTGGTTTGCCTTGTGTGACATTAATGTGGAGTGTGGACTGGTATTAGAATCGAGTACGGGTTACATGATATACGATGAATTTTGTGTTGTATGTGACCTGTATAAAATACGTGATCTGGTTAATTGTGATTCTGATATTATTGGTAACCGTGTTAGGACGTTTGTGACTGACTGTTAAACGGATGACTAATCTTACCGAGCAAAAACTAAGGTGAGTTCACTACATTCGAGCATGCGTCCCAGTGGTCGGGGACAGTCAGTGGTCTGGGTAATAACGGGTATATTGGTTAATATTCTCACCTATCATTCTTGTAAGTCCCTTATTATGTTACCTGGAGGGTAACGGGTATTAGTTGGTAGCGCTACTTAGGTTTGGCACCCTCACACCACTCCTAGATAGGACAGATGTGAACTAATGACCCAGTCGGGCCCAGTACTGGATAGGAGTACGTGGGATAGGGCAGTCATGTACATCAGGAGCCGTCTTGTTCGGAAATGAGATATTAACAATATTACCTGCATTTGTCAGTGAACTGTTTTACATACAACTGGTAACAAACGTTTTCTAAAACTGTGAACTCGCCAGCTTTGTCTGATACACTTGTTACATGCTCGTAGGTCGTTAGGCACTTGGGAACAGGAACTTGCTGGCTGGAGGGTGTGAGTGGTCATGGTTGCATTGATGGGTTTATTTATCAAACATTTATTTACTATGGTTGTTTGGAAAGTATTTACATTATGTTGCGTTAAAGCTTCCGCTGAACTTGATGGTTTTTGAATTACTTATGTTTGGATTTTATTACTATTAAATGATGAAACTTTATTTTAAACTTATGGATTCAATGTAATTGGTGGCTCATTACTAGTGGTCACACGCCTAACAGGGACACCCCCTAGGTGGTAATTTGAGGGTGTGACAGTTTGGTATCAGAGCCACTGGTTATAGTGAACTTGGTTTTAAAACGTTTTTATAAAACCAGACTATAACCGAACAAGTTATGAATACGACCATGACACTCAGCTCCAGATTGCAAGGTTCGTCTCTCGTATACTTATTGTATTGCGTAACTAGTGAACACTTACCTATGATATTGCATGTAATTGCACGTTTAGCACAACAGTATGAATTCCTGTATTACTTGCATGTGTTACATGACTAAAAGGGTGGTACTTCCCTAAACATTTGTGACTCACGTTTCGTGATGCCCTTTGCTTGTTACTTGAGTTTGAGGAACCATTTGACATGAGTTAGGAGGAGCTGAGATGAACATGCAAATCACAATATTATTGTGGGTGCACACATAATAATAATGTGGGGTGCATGCGAGTCCCAGTGAGACTTAACAAGTGGAAAAGGGGTTCCGTTATGTTATTAAGTCGATGTGAAACACAACAGTCTATAAGAGTCATAGCCGTGATTGTCTCTCACTGGAACGTGATCTTTTCATTCCACTCTGAATCCTTATGAATCTCGATGCTATCGAGTATTACCTGAACACCCCTCTGAACGCCTAGTGAGCTGTGTAGAATGCTAGGTGCTTGTACGAACGCCCTGAGTGGGTGTTGCTGCATCGAAGATTGGTCTATACCTCCCTCACTCTTCTTTATTGTTGGAACTCAATGTACTGACGTTTTAGACCCAGAAGTGCGATCACTTCTGTAACACTCTGGAAACATACCGTGCGTTACCCCGTTAACTTGCAAGAATGATGGGCAAGGGGGTGAGCGTAGAGCCTCACCAACCACAGTATTAGAACGACCCTGATTACTGGCAGCGAACACCAGCAAACTGACTTCAATCGAATCTTCAACCCTAGTCAGCGACTCATGGGAGTCAACTTTTACGAATCAATCGGGACATTAGCGATGGCAACAGGTTACAGTGTGAAATGTATGACAACCAGCACCGTGAGCAGCGCGATAGGACGTGACACAGAATGTGAATAGATGGACTTGAATGGTGAAAGATCGTAGGGCTCCGTTTCAAGCAACGACATTAGAGGCAACAGTCGTGGCAACATCAAGGTACTCGTAATCGTAGCCTACCGCATGGAAACAAGGGTGACTTTGACAAGGATTGACTATTGATAAGTCAAAATGTCAACAACCAAGGGAACGATGACAGTATCGGGGAATTCACGTGATCGTAACAACACAAGTGGTGGTGTTTGTAGAAGGGCATTTAGGATTGGCGTAGGCGACTCCGGGCATAATAACAACATGGTAGCTTGCATGGGTAGCTAACCGCTTCGACTCGATTCCGTTTAACCCTGATGCTTCTCGAAACCAAACCTGTTATGGAACCGGCTGATGGCAAGTCAATTGAAGCCTTGTATGTTCATTGGGATGCAAACTCGACCCTGTGGGACAAGCGTTTGACATCGACCTTCCTTTTTTCTATCCTTGATGGTCTCGATGCTATAGTAGTGTAGATTGGTTATTTGGATATCGCGTAAATACACCTTGGGGGAAGGAAATTTGCGTCACTTTATACTTTGAAGTGTCAGAGCGGTGTAAAGGTTAGCATCAATTCTGCAATGAAAGCCCAGAAGTGTCTACGGAGGGATTACCCCGCTGTGTTAGCAACCGTTTCTGATTGTCAGGCTAAGGAAAATAGGATCGGGGATCCACCAATTGTTCGTGACTCCTCTCGGTGTGCTATTCGAGGAACTTTCAGGTTTACTTGCACAACTGTTAGTCGGAATCTCACTTGATCTCACGACAGTGGCAACTCTGAATACTCGTACGTTGTACCATCTTGCACAGAAGGGTTGCAAGAACTGTTAAATCAACCATAGGAACCATGGGACAGGAGTTTTGTTGGACCTAGTTTTCGCTCCGGGGAGCCCCAGTTATATCTGTGAAGATAAGCCTTATCGCTGGACATGTGTATTGATTACAAATAACTAAGCAAGGCGACAATCGAGAACCGTTTACCACGATCATGTATTGCCAACCTGTCAACCAGTAGCGAGGATCAAACTCTCATTCGAGAATTGGCTAACGAACGAACTATCATCAGATGGAAGTCCAATGGGAGAATACTCTTAGAACGGCATATCAAACGCAATGCGGCCATTGTGACTTTGTACACCATGACCATCGAGATAATCAATACACCAGCAGTCTATGGACCACAAGAATCGACCGTATTTATTGATGACATTTTGGGTCATTCCTGGAGGAAGGGACATCATGGACGACGCCTATATCTTATCTTAGAACTCCCGAGGGAGGAATCATTACGTGTGAAGTCTTGTTAAATGTAACATCTAGATTCGAGAAATGCACTTTGATCATGTAACCAACGAAGTGGGAATACGCGTGGATCGTGCTAGGATCCATTTTGTTAGAAATTGATTGACGCCAAGGATTCCTTCGGGGGTAGAGCCATTTCTTGGTCTCGGTGGATACTGTTGTAGATTCATCACAGGATTTTCACAGATCGTGCAGCTTTAATCTCTTTAGCACAGCAGGGTGCTGTGGTAGACACAATAGGAGGACGTCTTTTCAGTTTTCGAATCCCAACTCTGCCGTGCACTGAGCGTTGTCTTAACCCGAGGGTGCGGGTGATTGAGTAGCATACCCTAATGGTCCGAATCGGAGTCCCAGTTGCACACCGATGCATCACGAGAGTGATGACGTACGTAAAGGAGTTACGACGAAAGACTGCGCAGCACACAACCTGCGGTGGAAACCGTGGCCTTTGGAATTAAGTTGTAGGCATTACTTGGACGGTACCGAATGCACTACGTAGACCGATCACAAGGGCCTCCCGTGTACCTTGGTGACGAGAAAGCTAAAACAGTTAATGGCATCACTGGATGGAACTTAAACGCGTATGAACTTGCAGCTCACCATCGACTCTAGCCTACCTGATCAGGTTCGCCCTATTCAAACCGAAGCACTAAAGGAAGGGAATTTTCAAGTTGGGTCCATGCGGGTTATGGATGAGCAACTTTTGGCAAGTCGGACGATATTTGCTACTTCATGGAACGAATTTGGATACCACTATACAGCAACCGTAGGGAACTTGTGTTGAGCAAAGCACACCAATGACCCAGTCGGGCCCATTACTGGATAGGAGTACGTGGGATAGGGCAGTCATGTACATCAGGAGCCGTCTTGTTCGGAAATGAGATATTAACAATATTACCTGCATTTGTCAGTGAACTGTTTTACATACAACTGGTAACAAACGTTTTCTAAAACTGTGAACTCGCCAGCTTTGTCTGATACACTTGTTACATGCTCGCAGGTCGTTAGGCACTTGGGAACAGGAACTTGCTGGCTGGAGGGTGTGAGTGGTCATGGTTGCATTGATGGGTTTATTTATCAAACATTTATTTACTATGGTTGTTTGGAAAGTATTTACATTTTGTTACGTTAAAGCTTCCGCTGAACTTGATGGTTTTTGAATTACTTATGTTTGGATTTTATTACTATTAAATGATGAAACTTTATTTTAAACTTATGGATTCAATGTAATTGGTGGCTCATTACTAGTGGTCACACGCCTAACAGGGACACCCCCTAGGTGGTAATTTGAGGGTGTGACATTATTATTATATTACACAAACACACAACCACATTTAACCAGCCTTTCAGAAGCGACGCTCCCTCTCGTCGTATTTCCACGAAATTTTCTCCCCCACTTCCCGAATTCTATTTCCAGCGTCAACCAGTTCTTCGCCATAATGGCGGAGTTCAGCCAAGTTTTATGTGCTTATAGGTGGGTTTGGTGCTGGTTCAGGGTCAAACTGGGGAAAATAGACGTTGGGGTTATTCATGAAATTCTGAAACTGCAAGTCACTTGTCCATCACTCCTCCAATTCTCTGGGTAGAAGTTGGTGATTAACAATAGGATCGGGAATTGCAGGTGCCAAATTAACTGGAAGTTGTGATTCAGCGGGGTAATTGAAGAGGTTTTCATTGGCAGGTCCGATGAGGTTACAATTTGCTAGTTTGCGATCAAGCTCCTCCCACGGTGGCATTTCCTGGGCTTGTCCACCCGATCTCTTTTCCTTTCCCTTTGGAATCCTCGGTCTTTTTAACCTTCTGGGCGGCTGGCTTCTTCCTACGTCCGCGTTTCCAGTCCAGAATTCTCCTCCTCTTTTTCGATTTTGGTTTCTCCTGCGGCTGAGCCTGGAATTCCATTGGTTCTTCAGTGTCGGCCAGATAACCGGAAAAACCCCCGGGAACTTCCATGTCAGCAGAATGGATAGTGAGGTTCTGAAGAGCTTCAGACAACTCATTCATGCTATTTAATATATAAAGAAAACACAAAAAATCCTAGTCAGAATATTATTTAATGCAAATTAAATTTTCACAGAATCACATAATGGAAATTTGAAAAAATTAAGTATTTCTAAATACTTAATTGGCTTAAATCAGTGGCACTGATACCACATTTTTCTGTCACGGCCCCCGTCCCGGTTTTACCCAGTTCAGGAACCGCGAGACAGAAACCCGTGGTATTGATGTTTAATTTGGCAGCGGAAATTTTAACAGGATCGTGAAAACTGAAAATGCCCAATTATCTTATTTCACAATTTTGGGGCAAACCCCGTAATTTACAATAAAGGAATTTCACGAGAAAGTTCCCTGTTTTACAAAACATGTTTATTTATTTTATTTACTGAGCTACATTCTTCAAGCTGTAGTGCTATGTAGCACTTTTTCCTTGGTTCACAGTAAATCACCTGAAACATGTTTAAAAAGATTTTATCAGCGGGGAAATACTGGCGAGTCATTCCTTTTGCACAAAATGACACGTTGTTATAAATTACAGGACTAAGAGCGATTACAATTGCCCCTATCTTATAATTATCTGGTCCAGTGACACCCCCTGGTGACGATGGTCATACCACTATTGGGTCCTTTCACCCAATAATGATGATTATCTCTGTTTAGGTTCGTCCACCTAAACGAGAGAGAATAATAGTAATGTGCACAATACCCCACTTACTGCCAGTAATTCAAGATAACAAAGACTTACCCACTGTAAAATATAACTGGAAAATAATTTGAGGTATTGTAAAATACTTTTGATAAAAAGAGAATGACTCACATTGCAAGTTTATTTGGGCAGAGTTTAGCCTGGAAACCTAGTTTAATAACAATGCACACGAAACTAGGTCAGTAACTTAATACAACTTTTACGATAAACTCACGAAATCAAAACCCTCATGACGAATGCCAAAGTATAGCCCAAATACGGGCAGCACTTAAACATCCATCGGATCGGTTTCAATCGATCGGACATTGTATCGTAGTAGTGATCGAGTTAATACCCTGTACTCGTAGCATCGTTTTCTTACTTAAAATTACGAAATTGAGCAGTATTCTTTGACTTTTGAAAAGTTTTACGAACACAGGTGAACAGGCCATGCACTGCCCTATTTATAGCAAAATTTTTGGTTCTACGCGGCCCGCGTAAACCCTCATAATATCTTACGCGGCCCGCGAGGGCCACCTATTCTACGATTAGGGCTAGCGTGTCACGCGTAGGTCCGACACGTGGCCTAAAGCGTGTCCCTGTCATCTGTTGTGTTATCGCGGCCCGCGTAGGCTTAGCCTAAATCTTACGCGGCCCGCGAGAAGTCCAGGATTTTTGATTTTCTTGATTTTCAACAAGGATTAGGGTTTTAGGGGTCCGGGTGTCTACTTACGGGTCGTTTTGGGACATTTTTGCAGGTCCTTACAACTGTAAGTCCATTCACATCATTCCAGCCCTGTGAAACTTCTGCAGTCTTCTTCTAAACAGTTTCCTTAACAACTTCCTTCTTTTCTTCTACCTCGGCTGCTACTTCTCCAATCTTCACAGCTGCAAGCTCAGCTACCAATGCTTGATCACATGTATTTGATCTTGAAGAGATCTGATAACGTTTTTCCAAAGCTTCCCACAGCTCTCTAGAAGTCCCATACCTATTAAATGTGTGTTTTATTCCAATTGGCAAGGACATCTTTATCACTGCTAAAGCTCGCTTTTCAACATCAAACACCCGTTTCTCAGATTCATCCATCTTCTCATAAGAAATCACTATAATTCTCCCTTCAACACGACGTGTGGGAGCAATGTACCCATCAATCATACAGCTCCACATTTTAGTATCTTCACTTTTCACAAACAACTCAAAATTCTCTTTCCAGTCAGCATATTCTTTGACGTTTATAAGTTTTGGCCAATTCTTAACAGTCTCACTGACCTTATCCATTTTGGCCATCACGCAGTGTAAAAATTCAAATGGATTTTGGTAACCTGTGTCCAAATCCAAATCTAACTCCACTACTGGTTCTTATCGAGCTTTTAACGTAACCGTAATGGTACAAAAAAAATATTTGCTAACTGAAACACCTTGCACACAAGCCAAAACAAGGTGACAACCCATATACTCGCTAACTCAAAACCTTTACAACGCACACGAACCTGCTTCCGAACCGCACCTCAAAAACTTGTCAAGTCTTTACCACAAACCAAACAAACCCCCTTTTTTATTTATTTATTATTATTTTTTTATTAATTTTATAAATATAATATAAATATTATATATATATATTTTTTTTAATATTTTAAAACCCCCTTTTTATTTTAAGTAAAACTTATTGTTATTATTATTCTTATTATTATTATTATTATTATTATTATTATTATTATTATTATTATTATTATAAAAACCTAATGATTATGTAATGATTAACTAATAATTATAATTTTATTATTAAAAACCTAATGATTATTTAATAACTGTTAATATTATAAGTATTATATTAATAAAATTAAAAAAAATCAATTTCATGTCATATGTCTGGTCGTCGTCTTCTTCGTATAACAGTCACCGAAAACCTAACTGTCACTGTCTTCTTCTTTGATCAACAACCGTCTGTCTTCTTCTTCTTCGTAACTTAATCCCCGAAGCCCTAATTATCTTAACTCAGCCGCCACTAACAATTTGATGATGACGGTGACACGGCTTACGGATCATCGATCTACGCAATGAAGACGAGGTCAGTAAAATGTTTAACTCACGATTGATAAGTAAGAATTGATAGACCGAAAGCTACCCACTAATAAACGAACGACAAAATAAGTATGGTATAATATGTAATGTATGACCTTTAAAGGTCAATTTAGGAGGAAATTTCAACCCACAATTGTGGTCGTTAAGAGGAAATTTTAAAATTTTTGAGTAAGAATCTGGGGGTATAAAAGAAACCAAGAACGACATTAGTAAAGGATTAATAATAGGTATTCAGTGGTAACGTTAAACTCAAATGAATGTCAATAAAATTGAGTCAGTAGATGATCCAAGGTATTATGTGTTAAAGAAAGTGCCTAGAAAGGTTGCTAAGGTAGAATGCCAAGTTAAAACCACAATAAGTATTTGTGGGGCTAATCCCAGAATGTAACATTTCCCTTGTATACAAGTGAGGTAGGGATAGTATGACCCACTATGAATGGTAAATGTCTGAAAGTTTAACGCCTGATTTCTAGGGTAAGGACAAGATATACTCTTATGGTTGTAAGCGGATCCTACCACTATATATAAGTCGCAAGTAATGAGCACTATGAATGAAAAGAGGAATGGATCGGGTGTAGAATCGACCAAGTAGGGGTGAGGAAGGTTTCGGGGACGAAACCTCCTTTAAGGGGGGTAGATTTGTAACATCCCAAAACACGAATTTTTAAAATTCGTTAGAACGATACCATGTTTAATTAAAATAAATATAATAACTAAGTTTTTAAACTTGGTTAAACGTCTAACAAATCAACTAAAGGAAGGAATTTGCTACAATTATGATCAAGTAGCATCTAGAGGGGCCAAGGTTGTCAAAATAGGGAAAGTTAATGTTTAATTAAAAAAGAAATTAAAACATAAAAACACACATTCAGTGTGTGTGGGGGGTCGATGTTCGACCAGGAGAAGAGAGGGAAAGGGTGAAACCCCAGTTTCACCAAATTCATCAATTCGAGTAGGAATCTCAAGGGGGATCGGATGCATGAACCTGGAATGTTAATCACTTAAGTATCTCTAACATCAAGTAAGTTGAATTTGGTGTTTTAATGATGTTTGATTAAGTGGGTTTTATGTAATCCGTGAATATAGTGTAAGATTTAGGCATGAATGTTAGTTATGCTGAATGTGTAGATGCTAAATTATGTTCAAATTTAATTATAAGGAAGATTTGGAGGAAAACACATTTGCTATGAGTGGGGTGGCGACATGGGTATACTACCCATGTCAAATCTTATACAAATTTTGATGTATTATGATTTATGTGATTGATTCTTGATAGTTAGATTTAGTATGGTATGAAGTAATGTGATTTTATTTAGTTGTTAACGACAAGTGAACACAAAAATTAGGAAAATGAGCATGAAAAATACTTGTACATTATGCTTTAAATACGAAACCCGCCAAGTGTTCGATGAAATGTCTAGGTGAAGTTGAATGAAAGATATTTAGAAAAGATTTGATGAAAACTAAATCTGTCCAGAAAGTTACAGCCGAATGTAATCGGCAGTAACTGGGTCAAATCTTGTCAAAAACTAATGTTTATTGAGTTTGTGATGAACTCCCAGGAAAAAAACCTTTCAAACCCAACTGCGGAGTACTACCGCTTGGAGGCGTGACTGACCAGGATCCAGCCACCAATCATATTGAACAAGCATATAAGTAGTTATAAGAATCCAACCAATACAATTGGTGTTCACACAAAACATAGTTAAGTTGCAAGCGGAAGCATAAGTCTTATATCAAAACATAAGTTTAATTGTTTCATAGTTTTAACATGGCACACAGCCGTCCATGTCCCACAACGATCCTCCTCCATGCAAGCTCCAGCTTAAGAACCTAAGGACCTGCAAAGCATGTAGTAACGAGTCAACAACTAGTTGAGTGAGTTCACGGTTGGGTGTTCATTTTAAGTTGTTTCGAAAACAGTTTCCTTTAGCTGGCATCCTGCCGTGGGGGTTACCCCATAGTTGAAAACGTGATTTGTTTATTCCCGATTACTCTGGCAATCCTGCCGTGGGGGCTACCCCGTGTTAGTTATCTGGCATTTCGGCCGTGGGGGCTACCCCATGTATACACTAGACTCGTTACCATATCGACTGCTGACTGTAGTCATGTTTATGTGCCCTGAAACTGTCAATGTCTATCATCATTGACGTGCCCCAGATCCATTAGTTCACGCCCGTCCTCTGCGGCACGGTGTGAGGTTTGTCAGACCTAAATAGCGCTATCTAACTAATGACCCGCTCGCCATTGGCCCGGCGATTAAGTCGATATAAAAATGAGGGACTTCGTGATAGAGTTTTGGTCTAGTACGAGTTATCTGTCCGTGAGGACGAGGAATTACATTCCTGAACCTTCGCTGTCCTACCCAAGGAGGACGAGGAACCCAGTTCCTTAACCCCAATTCCCGACCCCTGGGAATCCCATGCTTTGTAGAGGGTGTGAACTC
>JARYGA010042074.1:0-46630 GCA_030545235.1 Helianthus tuberosus | reverse complement strand
CATGCCAATGAATCGCATTCATTATAAGTTATTCTTCCACAAAGGGAGTTTGGTCATACATCCGACATGTGAGTTTAACATAAAATCTTAATAGTTCTTTGTATATAGGTGATTTTATTTGAAAGGCAATGCTTAAAATACAGTTTATGCAATTTGGAATGAATTATGTTCTAAAAGTTTATTCTACATGTATCTTTTTTTCGTTTATACAGGCATATGTCTCATTTAGCAAAGGTAATTTGAACAAGACTAGAATTGGGAGTGATGATTTGGCATACCAGAAAGGTTATAGTACAGATCATTGTTTACGCTTAGGCAATGTTTCATCCATCATTCTCTATTCGAATCCTTAAAATTGTGATGTCTTTGTTGACAACAGGTTCTTTAGAGAGCTGATCGTTCTTCCAATCGATTGCAAGCAGGTTCGTTTTCCATAGATTTGGTGTTTATTTGAGTCATCTTCATAGTTCATGTAACGCCCTAAATCGTTTTAACCAAATTTCGACGCAGCGGAAAATACATACTAAAAACTTCTTTATAAGTTATTCTTTCTTTCACTTAAATACATTAATCCCTTTTTATAAATTAATTAAAAAGTAACATACGTATCGAATTAAGTAACCACATACACACCCACGTACAATCCATGTCTTGACTCGATCTTCAACCACGTACACAGCTTGAGCAAAACATTCATAAACCTGTACAACCTGCATTCACCATAACCAATTACTTCATTAGCAACCGATGACATAATATATATACTTTAAAACGTGCATAATCAAGCATCAACATCTCTTATTCTCGTTCATATAAGTCCATTCGTCTATCCATTCGGACACTCTCGTCTGACTTCCATACTTAACCTTCATTTTCCATTATTAGTATACCTGCACTTCCATTTCATTCTTAACAGAAAACAATTAGCATCATTATACTTTCCTATCCACTTTCGACTCCTTTTCCCGTAAACTTACCTATTTACTTCCATTGTTTAATACTTTCTCACATGTATCACAATAATCATCATACTACAATATATTTTACATCTAAAGTGTAAGTCCGGGATTTACTTACCTTGTGCGTCCGTAATTGCGTTCGCTTACTTGAGTCTCCTTAGTCCGTTAGCCTTCCATGTTCTCAACCATCTTAACATGATTCCTATACATTCATGTCATTACATTCACATTCTTATTAGCATATATGCTTATACATATGAACAACCATATCCAATTCACATCTCATATATGACCTTCGTTAATCCATTCAAACAAGCATAAAACATACTCAACATTATCCCTACACAATCTTCACATGAACTATATATGGTTACCCATCACTAGCATACAATTTCACTTATTATTGTCTTTTAGACATTTCATCAAACACTTGGTGTGTGTACTACTTTCTAAGCATGATGTACAAGTATTTCATGATTTTCTTCCTAATTATCACTTCCATTCATCAATACAAGTAACCATCATACAAAGTCTATACCATACTCAATCCATGTACAAGTACACATCACATACTACACATATTCATAATCAAGTTCATACCATTTCATAGATTAAACACAAACCCACCTAGCTAAGTGTAGTAATTCATCCACACACCCAAATTATAGCAATTTACTAAGAATCTTCACATAGGGTTTGTTCCTAAATGAGCATACATCACTAATTTAGCCATAGCTTCTCTAATCCATACATAATCCACGATTATGATGATTATTCAAACTTTACAACTTCACGAATCATCAAAATTTTACATACCTTATGATCCCCTAGCTTGGGTGATCATTAATTCACGTTCGGTTATGAATTTAGACTTCATTTGGCCCTTCAATTTGATGATATTGTTGAACTAGGGTTTTGGCTCCATGGGAGCCTCTTCTTGAACGATCCAGAACACACACACGAGGTGTGTGTGTGTGTGTGTTTTCATTTAATAAAACAACTTTCAAGTTGTCCCACTTTGGTCCCTCATGTTTCGTTTTAATTAAATAAGGCCACAACCCTTCGTTTAATACCAACGATACTAATATTCAACTAGGTTAGTCATTCCTAGTTAATATTCATTTACGGGTTCAATTTTACCCCTAACGGTATTTTTACCCGTTCCTTTATATTAACCGTGTTTAAATTACCAAACCCATTTTTGGGGTGTTAAAGTTCATCCAGTTAATGTTGAGATCATTTTAGATCAATCTGTTGACTTAGACTACATCTCAGATTGTGTCATTTTAACATCTAATGGTGAAACTATTTTGGTTAATTGTCACTTAAAATACACAAGTGTACCCAACTTCATCATGGATCAAAGAGACTATTCTCAAGGATTGTCTCGATGATCATGGATCAAAGAGACTAGAAACCTGTTCTAAATACAAACACTATAATTTACAAGTTGTATCATCTATTATTCATGGTACACTCCATATAATCAATAAATTTGTCTTTGTATGTATTTGTAGACCGTGTAGGTTGTAAACTCGACTAATGAACATTTTTCTCTTGCTACAAGGTGTTCAGCGATTTGGTCAGTTTAACAAATTACTATTATAGTGGCTATAATTTTATTCAAAAAAAAAATGTTTTGTTTGCTTTCTAAGTTCCAACTTCCAGAGCATACATCTAGACTTAAAGTTTTTGTAGGATAAATCTGTTTTTTTTTTGCTATAAATTAATAGAGATGGCCAGGTTTGTTTATGCATGTTAATTTCTGTAGGTCCACCCGGAGGATCGAGTAACCTCTATTCCCTGTTTTCCGACAAACCCGAGAGTGCGGAATCCAAACGGGTAAGTTAAACCAAGTGACGAACACGTAAAACACGAGATTCACCGATTAACACTCCATTGTATTAATCTAGAAAACGGTTACAAAGAAATGTTTACAAGATGCTCTCATAAACTCTCAGTGTGTGTGTGTTTACAGTGTTCGCTCCGAAATCTATTCAGACTTCTCTAACTGTGTTATGTCTGTTGTCTGTGTATATATACCAACATGTTGACGAAATCAAGTGGCCCACGAAATCTGATCAACGAAATCCCATCATTATGACGAAATCACCCTGATTTCGTCACCTCTGGGCTTTTCGCCATAAGGTGTTTTCACCAACATAAGGGATTTCGTCACAAGTGTTGGGCCAATGGCTTAGGAAGTGTATCAACAAACTCCCCTTTTCATTTAGGAAGTGTATCAATAAACTCCCCCTATGATTATGCTGTGAATCTTTTGATCTTCAATTCTTTTAGATCCGTGTGGTGTTGATGATAGATCAGCGGCAACTCGATCATCTTTATCTTTTGAGTGCCCCCATGTCGTGTCTTCATTCCGAAGCTTGTCATCGAACATGTTCTCTTCGCCTTTAGCATCTGCACATGCAAGAAATCTAAACGCGTAATGAGAACAACTGCTTGGAATATAGTTAACATTAAACAAATGACACACATGTGACCATGTTTTCAACTACCGTCCGACAGTTTGTTTGAAAAGTTAACATATTTTTCAATTTGATTATTAACTTTCAAAACTTGCAAACTCTGACCGTTTATGAAGATTCAGTCGTTTTGGTTTTCGTTCAGATTTCAGGCAACGAAGACTTGAGTTCCAACATCGGTTAATCAAAATTAAAGCAGAAATAAAATCTTTTTGACTTTTATAAAGTTTAAATTAAAACACACCTAAAATCTTTTTGGTATTTTGAATATTTCAAACTTAAAGACTGAAAGCAGTAAATAAATATATACAGAGTTGCAGAAACTAAGAAAAGTAAATATATACAAACATTCTTTTTGCGAGTTTCGAGGGTAAGAGAATCATATCAGTGTACGGTCATGTCAAAATGCTTTTGTTGTTCTTTTTGTTAACATATAGATAAGCATCCTATAACAATTATCGGTATTGTTATCCACATAAGATCAACTTATCATATGTAATCATGGCGAGGGGATATGTTAAGGTATGATTTATACTTACCGACCGGTGTTCATCCACACCACGACACATTCCCGTATCAAGGTATGCACGAGAATTCATCTTACTGGTGAGTATACCATTTATCATCTATTTTGACGTATATGAAAATGTGAGAAACTCACTTATTTTGATAAAAACAAGCCCTATGTGATAGAATCACTTATTGATGAGGAACTTGATTTTCAGATGCATGAAGGGCACAAGAGCAAGTCCGTGAACAGGTCAGTATTTTCGTACAGCAAAGAGACGAACTTGACTCCCGGATAAATGTGATATATTATCACTTATTTGTTTGGACATGTGATTGTTGATCACTTATTGAGGCCGTATGCAGTATGTACACGTATGTATGATACCATGGAAGATCTAGACTTCGTCTCCGTTTGTTTCGGTAAAAGAAACAACCATGATACCCAGATGATAAACAGCATAAAGACCACATATCTCAGAACCTCGACAATCTCTCAAACGAAATTTCGGTACTAAGACCATATGCCAATGAATGGTTCCCACCTGGTCTTCAGTCGATTTAAGTTTATATCACCCTGCACACTTTAAGATGATTGTGAGCCTACCGATACATCTTATATAGAGCTGCTTAACATTTTTCATTTTGCATTTCAGTTTAAAAAGGTTTAGACAGACCACTGATGTACTATCATTTTCTCTTTTGCTCGCCAGGAAACTCATTTTTGTTTTTCTATTGTTTTTGAGTTTTGAAATTTTTCGATGTTTTTGAATTTTCAAATTTGGAATTACTCCCCCTAAAATCAACAAACTTAAAATAAATTTAAAAAACACAAAGATATTTACAAAAACGATTTTCCGATGCGGATTAACTCATGCTTGACCTTAATGCCGTTTACCAATAATAAAAAGTCAAATCTTGATTTATCAAATGCTTTGGTAAAAAGGTCGGCACGTTGGTCATCGGTGTGGACCATGACAACATTGACGAGTTTCATAGTGAAACAATCACGTGTGAAGTGATATTCGAGTTCAACGTGTCTGGTCAAAGAGTTCTTATACGAGATGTTACTAAATCATAAAGCAGCTTAAATATCGACAAGTATGGGAGAGATTAGAAATTCAAAACCATATCTTGCAACTGCTTCGTGCATTGCAAGGAATCTGAGCGCTCTCCCAAGCTGGACATCCACCAGGTGTGGATTTCAAAGTCGATTTTGTAGCTACTGAGAAATCTCTTCACAGCAACAAGATCATAAACCTTTAGGTCCGGCTGGTCTTTCACATTGCACCAGCGAAGGTCTTTGACTTTCTCTTTGAGAAGTAGTGTGCGGTTGTTCAATCCACGCCAAGGCATCCGCACACCTGGTTGGTTTGTTCAACAAACACATTTTCTTCAATCACACCGTGGAGAAATGTACACTGCACGTTCATCTTGTTAATTTTGAACTTCAGACGTGCTGCATGTGCGTACATTTTGATTGAAATCTATCTTGGGGACCCGATAAAAAACCATAACAACCAAATTTTGGCACATTTTTCATCTGGTCGAATTTTTTTTAACTTCATTCCTTTTTCCTCTCCATCAATGGCAACAATATTCTCCTAAATGTAACAATATTTCGGAGCCTTATGTCACCGATCTTGTGCATGGATGCTCCACTATCAACAACCCTAAGACTATCAATAGTTCCTCCTGGAACATCCTGCACAGTCATTCAGAGATTAGTTGGAGAGGGGGACCCAAGCCTTCACAGACTGGTTTTGGTTTCCAAATCTGTTTTTGTTTTTCTTTTTTAATATCTAACTTAACAGACTGCGTTTGGACAACCTCCGGTTTTAAAACCTTTTCAACATTTTTCCGTTGTTTCTTTATCTGTTTCATTTCTCGTTGTTTAACAAGACGAGGGTCCTGTCTTGGTGAAACAGATCTTTTATGGTAACTGTTACCATGGGGGGCATCAACCTTTGCCTTTCCTTTCGTGAGATATGGACAATTTCTGACAATGTGCCCATACTCACAGCATTCAAAACATGATCTCCGCTCAACAAACCTCGGAGTATCATATCTGTAAGAACTTGACGATGAACTTCGTGATCTTGAGGTACTTGGTCCTACATCATAACCGTTTGTGTGTTGTGTGTAGTTGTTTTGACTGTTTCTTTTCAAAATTTTACTTTGTTTAACAAAATCCGTGTTGGATTTGTTTTCGAAAGTTTCAATTTTATCAGTCCCTCTGGATTTCACAAAGTTCATCTTCTTGTTCTTCTTTTGATTCGGTTCCTTACGACCTTTGGTCGTTGATTTACCTTTTGGTTTGGTGCGATTTTGCTGAACTTTCTCAGTTGGTAATCTTTGATTGCCATTTTGTTTGCGAATTTCAGCTCTTGGAATCGGAGGACACTGTGTTACCACAACGTGTGATCCTGTCTTTCCCAAGAACTTACTTTTTGAATCTTCAAAAAATTTACTAATTAAAGATTGATTAACATTCTTAATAGGAAAATCTTTGTCAGAGTAGATTTTATCATCACCAACAAGAGTGTACAGCAAATTCACACTCTCAGACTCTTGTGAGGAAGTAGACGTGGACTCGGTCAGAACAGTCGTAGCAGGTTTTGCAGGAGTATCACACAGAATATGATTCTCGAGAGGTATGTCCTCTTCATTGATTACCGCATCTGACTGTGCTGAGTCAGTATCATTAGATTCATCATCTGAATAATCAGTATCCTCAACAATGATTGGAGGATCCTGATTTTGTTCAGCAGTTACAAAAGTATCTGCTGACACATCCGAATCTGATGATACTTCCGGTTTATATCCAAGTCCCGTTGCAAATTCCTCAATGTCTAAAGGAACAGATTCCTCATAATGAGTTCTAAACTCCTCATCAGGCATTACATCATAATTTTGTCTAACAGGTGGTGGACATTTCTTATATCCAATGCAAGTGACATCCTTTTACTCTTTTTGTGTGCCAATGATGTGATCCAGCATGTATCTAGAGTTAGAATAACTATCTAGCTTAAGCCGGATCGCCTCACTTTCACACTTTGTACCGGCTAACTCTTTTTGCATGATCTCAAGACGATTGATATAACAATTTATGTCAGTTTGTTTTCTTGAAACCATTTTTGTCAATTCGGTTTTATCTTTTCTTAAATTAGCAACCACTGTTTTAAATTCCTTTTCATGGTTTTCATAAAACGTGTTAGCCTCTTTGCATTTCGAGAGATCCACTATCAACTTTTGATTGTGGATATTTGTCACTTCATATTTGTTTTGCAAAGCCTCATGTTCGCTTTGCAAATCACACCACTTTGCATCTAAAGAAATATGTTTGTTTTGCAAGTCAAACAAATTAGCATTTAAAGCATCATGTTTGCTTTGCAACTCAGACATATTAGCATCCAAATCAGCACATTTAACACAATTATCACAATTAACGACAGTTGGTTCATCGACACATACCTGGCTTGATGAACTGCCGCCATTAGCCATAATGGCTGAATGAAGAGAAGTAGAAGAATAAGCAGCTTGATCCACCAGAATAGATCTTCTATCATTTCTTGCTGCAGCTTCTCCTAACAATTCATCGATATCTGCATCGATTCTCTCACTAGATACATTGTTATCGCCTGAGGTTGAGGTTTCCTCATCTGAACTCCTTGAATAACCAGAACTTTCTTCATCTGAAGATTCACCACCACTGGCGGAAGATTCTCCACCACCGGCGTGCTTCAAATCCTTAGCAGCTTCAGCAAAACAAGCTGCTCCTCCTTGATCACCAATGCCTAATTGCATTGACCAGTCGCAACCTTCATCTATTTGCACCACAAGAGCTTGATTTGTGTTCGATGGTCCTGCTTGATTGTTTGCAGGGACCAAGGTGCGATCTTCATTCCTGGTTTGATTCTGATTCTGTTGGTTGCCTTGACCTCTGAAAGGATTCTGGTTCCCATGCTGAGCTGGCTTTGTGCATTCCCTCTTGAAGTGACCACGTTCGCCACAGTTAAAGCACTTAACAGACTGCTTATCGAACCCATACTTGGTGTCTTTCTTGCTTTCCAAGCTGGTTCGACCCGTCCGTTCCATGAAGTCTTTAGCTCGCCTAACAGCACTAGCAAAAGCCCATTTGATGTCCATCATATCCATCTCTTCTTTATCGATCTGCTGATAATCTTCTTGAGTTAGATTGATGTTTCCGATCTGCCCTGCAATCAACCCATAATACGAGCTCACTAATGTGTTTAGTATCTCCATATGATCTTTAGCTACTTCAACGCTAACTTTGGAGAAGTTTGACGTGTCAAGCCGTACTGTATTTGACTTTGATTGCTGACCAGCAGATGATGTACTTCCATAACAAGCTTGCTGTTGTGGAGCTGGTGGTAATGGATTTCCATACAAGTCTGTGGTTGGAGCTGGCTTCACAGGAACTTGTATCGTATTGCCATATAAATCCGTGCTTGTGACAAACGCCGTCTGAAGTGGAGCATGTGAAACAGGTCTTGCAGAAGTGCTAGAAGTTCCATAATACATATCAGGATTTTGTCGCACTGGAACCCTTTTCGCCTTTAGGCTTTCTTCCTGATCTTTGTTTTCCAAGAGCTGAACGAAGTCATTGATGTTTGTTGTAGCCAATGCGCCATTGTATTTCAGGATTTCCAAGAAACTATTCCATTGAGGTGGCAATGCATCGGCAAACTTTGTGACTACCTCTGCTGGAGTTGTTACTACCCCATAATTACCCAATTCAGTCAGCAGATGATAGAATCGACTTATCATATCTCCCAAAGATTCACTTTCCATACACGTGAACCCATCAAACTCCTTTTTGAGTAAGTCATGTCGCAATTGGCGTGACTTTTCATTTCCTAGACCCCTTGTCTTCAATTCATCCCACAATCGCTTTGACGTCTTGAAGCTGACGAACTGATGATATATTTCCTTGCTCATCGCCTGAGTCAGAATAGCATATGCTTTCTTTTCTAAATCATATGCCTTTTTCTGATCTTCCGAAAGATCGGAAAATGTCACGGCAGTTGAAGCAGCAACCTCAAGAGCTTGATCGAAATCTGTAGTAAAACATAACCACAGTTCCGTGTTTTGTCCATTGACATACGTCTGGAATCGATCTACCCAACCAGGATATTCGTTTATGTGCATCAGTTTTGGTGGACGATTTAGACTTCCGGTCTCGCTTTCACTTAGGAGTATACTTTGAATACTTGGAGTTTGATTTGAAACAAACGCCCATTGACCTGTCGACATTTGATTCGCTTGCGAAGATGCAGGTGCGGGAGATTCAGCCCATGATGGTGACAAACCGGTGCTACGATACTTGCTTTCTGTATTAGATGTGGGTACAGGAGATTCAGCCCATGAGGGAGATAAACGTGTTTTTGTATACTTGCTCTCTGCAGTTGACGGATTACCCCACCAGTTCGGATTCATTTTGGATGTCTATTGATGAAAAACCTGTTTACAATTCTCAAAACAAAGGGTTATCAAAGAAATAAAATGCTTC
This sequence comes from Helianthus tuberosus, assembly GCA_030545235.1. Lineage (NCBI taxonomy): Eukaryota > Viridiplantae > Streptophyta > Magnoliopsida > Asterales > Asteraceae > Helianthus > Helianthus tuberosus. The sequence goes on along the minus strand of JARYGA010042074.1, from coordinate 37,148 downwards.
TGTTAGAAATATCACAAGTATGAATGACGAAAATAAGGTGTTTTCGTCTGAAGAATGATCAGGAAATCAAGAGTGTTTTCGTCTGAAGAATGATCACGAAATCAATAGTGATTTCGTCTGAAGAATGATCACAAAATCAATAAGGGTTTTCGTCCAATACAAGACAAGCACAAGTGATTTCGTTGGATCAACACAAGTGACAAAACTTATTGATTTCGTCCAGTAACAAGTTGATTTCGTCTGGATACTGAATGATGAGTGATTTCGTTGAATGATGTTTGACGAAATCAGACTTGGATTTCGTCCAGCATAAGTGTTTTTGTTGAGAAGGGATTTCGGCCAAGACAAGTTGGTTTTCGTTGATAAGGGATTTCGGCCAAGACAATCAGATGTGATTTCGTTGAAATGGATTTCCTTGACAATATGTGTTTTCTCCCAGCAAGTGTTTTCGACCAGAAGTTGTTCCAGCTTGATATTGTTGACTAAAGGGATTTCGTTGACCAGGGTGTTTTCATCCAGAAAAAGACAAATGATTTCATCAGAGGGATTTCGTCTAGAATGATTAAAAAGACTAGGTGATTTCGTCCAGACCTGGTGATTTCATCCAGAATGATATTGTTGACCAGGGTGTTTTCGTTGACAATTTAACCAGACAACAAGATATTTTCCCAAACCTTATCCTTATCTTCTGACAATAAAACCTTCTATTTCAAACTCACCATGCTTTTCAGACTTTTCTTACCAACTATCATGATGCAAATGTACACAATATTCAACTTAATATATTATAATCAGTAACACTTCACCAATTTACCAAATAAGGATCAAATGCATATATATTTGAAGAACATTTTGAATAAAAAGATGAACATGATGAAAATCCTGGTGATCCGAACAACAATTTTTGCACTAAAGTTTAGTAAAAACCAAATTTCCACATGTGCACATGTATTTTAACCAAGGTTTTGTAAAAACTAAAAGCAAAACATCAAGTTTTTCAAAGGTTTTAAACACTTTTTCAGAAATGCATGAACTTTAAACTCAAAATCTGGAAAAACACATTAAAAACTTAAGAAAAAACAAGAACACAAACTTGGTTTTAACAAGGAATCGAGTCAATGCTCTGATACCAATTGTAGGTCCACTCAGAGGATCGAGTAACCTCTATTCCTTGTTTTTCGACAAACCCGAGAGTGCGGAATCCAAACGGGTAAGTTAAACCAAGTGACGAACACGTAAAACACGAGATTCACCGATTAACACTCCATTGTATTAATCTAGAAAACGGTTACAAAGCAATGTTTACAAGATGCTCTCATAAACTCTCAGTGTGTGTGTGTGTGTTTACAGTGTTCGCTCTGAAATCTATTCAGACTTCTCTAACTGTGTTATGTCTGTTGTCTGTGTATATATACCAACATGTTGACGAAATCAAGTGGCCCACGAAATCTGATCAACGAAATCCCATCATTATGACGAAATCACCCTGATTTCGTCACCTCTGGGCTTTTCGCCATAAAGTGTTTTCACCACAAGGTGTTTTCACCAACATAAGGGATTTCGTCACAAGTGTTGGGCCAATGGCTTGGGCTTGGACTTTGTCAACTGGGCTTTCTTTGACTTGGGCTTCATCTTTTTTTTTTGGGTAAAGGTTTCACCCTGGTAAATTTTATATCACAACAAAACCAACGGAAAACAAGTGGAGAGCAAAAGCGCCCACCAATTCATACGCCCGACATGCCGGGAATATGTTCAGCCAAAAACAAGACACACTACCAGACAAACGATCCACACAAAACACAACGAAAACAGATTAGACACTAGTCATAGCTAATCTGAACTGAATTCTAGACTAAACTCTTTAGCCGATTTCTTCATAGATGACAAGCCATTTAGGCAGCTTCCAATCTCTAATAATGCAAACTGCACACACGCAGTTGCATTATCATCAATCGTTACAAAGTAACTAGCATACCGAGTCAAGACAGGAGGTTGTCTTGACTACGGTCTTCACTTCGTATCCGAGTCGAACCGAGCCGAGCCGTATCCATATAATATGTATCAACAATTTCTCCCTCACCTATATAATTGGATAGGTGACTGCAGTCATTTTCGTCACAATTGGCGTTTGTTCCAGGTCCAAAGCAATTGTTAATATTTTGAGAAGATATGTTGTAAATGTCGTACTTTTTGTTGTGACAGGTATTGCAAGATCGTATCAAAATGTGAAATAAGGTGAAGTGTAGCTGGGGAATTGGAGAACAAAACAGATAATCCACACTTAATTAATTCTTTTGATATCCGTTTGTGTAGATTAGTTACTTATTTTGTCAATAGATAAATCTTTAACAGATTTATAATAATCGAAAATCGTTAATGGATTTTTGCCTTTTGAAAACATGTCTTTTTATTTTATTTAATGATATAGTTTGAACCTTGGGCTATAGAACCCGTAATCGCTTATTTCAACATCTGTCATCTTACTTGGTATATGGTTTGATTCGAAACCCAACAAACTTTAGATGCCTTACCTTATTTTTAGTTTAATTTTTTAAAGTAAGATTGAATCTAACTTCGTTTGATACATTACGTACCCGCGGGTAGAGAGATGGATTTCCTTACTTGAACGTTTATTTCTTTCAAAGGATTATTATTTTAAGTTATATATTTGTGTGTTAAGCCACCTGCAAAACTCAATAATGTGGTTTATCAAGGGTGAAAACACGAGATAGGGTCAAACTACTAATACTTGACAACGACGAGAAACCTACAGATAAAACAACTAATGTGGTTTATAAAGAGATTTTCAACGAATTGTTATTGTTGCATATTCATATATTTCAATTTGTCGTCGTAATCTAATATGTTCGGTTGTCTTTTACCGTGTATAAAATCAAAATATTTAATGTCAGCGGTATTAATGAAGAAATTTTCTTTTACCAACCCGCGAAGCTCGCGGGTTCTTAGACTTAGACGTGAAGCCTAAGTTTGGAAAGACCTAGAACAAAAATGATGATCTACCTGAGGATTCAATGCCAGTAGATATTATATATTTGTGTTAAGCCACCCGTGAAAATCGCGGGATCTTAGGCTAGTATATATATATTTAATAAAAATAACAGGTCTAGCTAGAAGTCAGCTAGACAAACGTAAACAAGAAAATTCAAGCAGATCCTAATATACTTGATCTTATAAATTTCTACTGATAATTACTTTGAAATTAAGGCAGAAAATGAAATACTATTCCCTTTCAAGAAAGAATATATAAGCGTAACTGATACTGCATGGGACCACATAAATGGAGTTATATATTTAACTCTTAGAATTGAATCAAAATGTAGGTATTTTGAAAGTGTAAACTTACGTTACTGATTCATTAATGGCGGAAAGAAGAGTGACCAAGACGAAGTTGATATTTGGCTTCCAAGTTGTACTCTACGCATCAATAATCTGTATGTATGCTGCAGATAGTACGCTATATGCAAACCAAACCATTAAATACAATGAAACCATCGTTTCACCACAAGAAACCTTCGAGCTTGGTTTCTTTAGCCCCGGAAACTCCAAGAACCATTATGTCGGAATTTGGTACAAGAAAAGATCGTACCGAACCGTTGTATGGGTAGCTAACCACAACACACCTCTCACACATACCTCTGGCGAGCTAACTCTCACCCTTGAGGGAGTTTTAATTATCCGCGACGCCACCATGGGCAATATCACATGGTCGTCCGCGAACTCATCAAACACATCGGTGACGAATCCAATTGGTCAGCTTCTAGATACAGGCAACTTTATTGTTTACGATGGCCTCAATCAAGAAAATCCCATATGGCAAAGTTTTGACTTTCTGTCAGATACTTTACTTCCCGGGATGAAGTACGGCGTAGATTTTGTCACCGGTTTTGAAAGGCGTTACACCTCGTGGAAATCCGAGGACGATCCCGCTTTCGGTGAATTTTCTTATGGGATTGATATCAGAGGTTATCCTCAGGCGTTCCTAATGGACGGCCGGACCGTAAAGCTCCGGGGAGGTCCATGGAACGGACTAAGGTATACCGGATACCCTAATTTGAGGCCTAACCCTATTTACAACTACACGTTTGTTCTTAATAAAAGAGAAACTTACTTCCGGTATGATCTTATAAATGCTTCGGTTTTAATGCGGGTGGTGTTGCTTCCAAATGGTACAATACAGCGCTTGTTATGGACTGATGACAACCAAGTATGGAAGCTTTATTTGGCCCCATTAAGGGATCAATGTGATTTCTACGCTGTGTGCGGTCCGTTCGGCAGCTGCAACAGCGAAACCTCTCCTGTTTGTGAATGTTTGAAGGGGTTTGAACCGAAATCTCCAGAACAGTGGAGGGATGCAGAGTCTTCACGAGGGTGTAAACGCACTATCCCTTTGGATTGTGGACCTGGGGAGGGGTTCAACAAATATGCTAACCTAAAGTTACCCGACACTCGATCGTCATGGTATAACCAGACGATGACCCTTGGGGAATGTGAGAAGAAGTGCAAAAGTGATTGTTCATGTACTGCTTACACAAATTCGAATATCTCAGGGACCGGGAGTGGTTGCTTGCTATGGTTCGGTGATCTAATTGATATCAGAACATATTCTGAAAACGGGGATACTCTTTATATACGCATGCCACCTTCCGAGTTAGGTAAATCAAAATGATATTTTATATTTATTTTCATTACTATCTTCATAAAAGAAGCTTCACATGATCATTATATTTTGGCACAGACTTGATAGCAAACGACACCAGCTCAAGTGTAGGGATAAGAGTACGAGTTATGGTCCCCATAGCATTTGTTGTTTTGGTCATCCTAGTTTTAGCATACTTACAATTTTATCGTTTTAAAAGGAAGAAGCAACATCAACAAGGTATGAAGTTCGAACAACACGTATTTCTCTACTTACAAATGTATTGGTTATGTTTTAAGCAACATCAACAAGGTATGAAATTATTTTGTCACACATATGTGCCGAGCGTTACTAGTTCTAATAAAAGAATTCTCAATTTCTCAGGGACACACACAAACGTGATTGAACATGATCCTGAAAATAGAAATGGTGACGAAGATCTAGAGTTACCCTTGTTTGGCATGTTTACATTACTTAAAGCCACTAACAACTTTTCGATGTACAACAAACTTGGAGAGGGAGGTTTTGGCCCCGTTTACAAGGTATATATTCTATGACTCAGTTACCTTCCTTCTGTGTTATCCTACCTTCTGTGTTATACATATGGTGTTCAGTTTAGATTGTTTCATACAAGGCCAAAGTTAAATTGTAAGAAATATCCATGGAAGTTAGGAGGCGTGCAGTATGTATTTGTTTATATGCAAAAGATCAAATACAAATAAACTTAACCTACTGAACATACAAATTGAAGGAAAAGTAAAAAATACAAGGTGGCATTTTTGTAATTACCACCAACTATCAAAGTTACTATACAAATGTGAACTCAACCAAAAATACCTAAAAAACACAATTTTTTTTAATATATTTTAGTAAAAAATATTAAAAAAATAAAATAATCTGTGTGTTTTTTTTTGTTTTTTTTAGATTTTTTAGGTTTTTTAGGGGTTTAGTTTTTAGCATTTTAGCTTGGTTGGGGGGGGGGGGGGGTTAGGTTATTTCTAGGTTTTTGGGGGTGTGGAGGGGGGGGGGGGGTTAGGTTTTTTTTCAGGTTTTTGGGGGGTGGGGGGGGGGGGGGTTAGGCTTGTTTTAGGTTTTTTAGGTATATTTGTAGAGTAACTTTGATAGTTATTGATAATTACAAAAATGTCACCTTGTATTTTTGAGTTTTCCTTCAATTTGTATGTTTAGTATGTTAAGATTATTTGTGCAAGAACTTTCCCCTTGTTTATAAATACTGTGATAGGAAGTTTATTTGGGTAGAAAGATTAGGAAGTAATCTTGACCATCCATTTATTTGATCAAGCGCTAAGATTAAATGAGTGAAATTTAAGGAAAAAAAGGAGGCGCGTGGGTTTGACTAGGGGCATTCTAGTCAATCCAAGGCAATAGTTTCTCTTTCCTCCAATTCCCTCCTATTTTTTAAACGTTAATAACTCTTTCATACGACATTATTTTTTTATAAAAATTGCACAAAAAAACAAGCGTTTTTTATCTTTAAAACGAGTATACTATTGTTATATTTTCGAAATTTTTTTTCGAAAACCCAGTTGCGTAAAACGCAATGGAAAAAACTTAGTTGCGTAAAATGCAATGGAAAAAAAAACCTAAAAAAGACACTTTTCTAAAACGCAATGCACAAAAAACACAAAAAAATGTCTTATTTGTAAAACGCAATGGACAGAAAACACAAAGAAATATCTTATTTCTAAAACGCAATAGCTTAAAAACACAAAAGAAAGTTTACTTTCTAAAATGCAATAGAATGAAAACACATAAAAATTTGTTTTACCTAAAACGCAATGGCCAGAAAACATTTAAAAATGCCTTTTTTTCTAAAACGCAATGGACTGAAAACACATAAAAATGTGTTTTACCTAAAACGCAATGGACTAAAAACACTTCAAAAATGTGTTTTTTCTAAAACGCATTGGACAAAAAACACATAAAAATCAAATATAAAATTATGAAAGTTAAGTAAGAAGAATATACTCAATAATTAGTATAATTTCATTTCGAATTCATGAATCCCAAACATAAAACACAGTAAATTCAATAAAACGCAATAGATATTAATTCAATAAAACGCAATAGATATTACGTGTCATCTGGTGTGGGTATTAGAAACAAAAAAATAAAAATAAATAACCTACAATTTAATTTCTATTTCATCAAACCCAATATAAATTAGACAAAAACTCTATAAAACGCAATATATGTATAACGCAACATAACAAATTAAGGAAAACATAATAAAAAACAAACTACGGTCTACTTCTATATACAATCTCCACACCTAAAAAGCAAATGATTGTTATTATATGTAAAACGCAATGGGTAATGACGTAACAAAAAAAAAACACAAATTAAAAAACTTAATAAAAAACAAAAACCTTTATAGAATCTATTTGAAGTTCTTTAACTCCAGGCTCCAGGCTCCAGCCACCATTTAAAACTTGTAAAAGTTAAATTTAAGGAGTCTAAAGACAAGGCACTGGGTTCCTTTAGACTTTCTGAATAGAACAAAACTTGGGTTCCTAAATCTCCACATATAGCGACGAGGTTCACCTTAACTGTCACACCCCAACCGATGGCGGAAACATCGGGGTGTGGCACTGAGCGAAACAGATTGTACAGAAGTTTCCATAACAACTATATTTACCAATTATTTAAAGCAACATGTCTCATATCATGTCATAAAAGATAACATAATTATTACAGACAAGATCTAGTCAAATTGTTCTGTTCCGACAACTCAGATTTTAAGTACAGACAATTTATTATTGTTCTAGGTCTTTCCTAGCCTCGATTTCACAGCAAGCAAAGCATCTAAACACCTTAAGCACCTGCCACATACGTTAAAGTAAAATTCAATACACATAGTGTAAAGGTAAGCATACGAGTTTAGTAGATATAATAGGGTTCGAAATCGTTTAAGCATAACCAGCACGTACACAGTGTGAAATGAGGCATGTTAGTTATCGACATGAACCTATCAATACCAATGACTGCGGGTTGACTGCCCAAGGCAGTTCGTAATACACACTCACCACTGTGAGCCATGTAACAAATTGTCCTTAACAACCCCTGAGTGAACAGGTGCTGAGTCCAAACAAATAGTACTATCGTTGCTAAGGCAGTTAGACAGCATTCCATGTGTAAACATAACAAACAAACATTCATTAAGTCACGTATAACATGCGGTAACGGTTAGCGTTAAAGTATTGCGTAGTGTGTTCGATGTGATTTAGTATAAGCAACGTATGTAACACTCAAAAGTACGTAAAGCAAAAAGGGTTCGAGTATACTCACAACGATGATGGATTGAAGGGAGCGCTTAGAGCGAAATTAGCCTGAACAGTTAACGATAGCATAAACGATAAGCGGCGCGTAAAACGAACAAGGTGCAGGTGGGTCGAACAGCAATCCGGTCGGATGGCAATCCGATCGGGTAGCCGGTCGATCGGGTGACAATCCGCTCGGATGGTCATCCGATCGGGTGACCTTTCGAGTGGATTGTTACTTCGTTTGGGAAAGATGTGTTTGTGTATGATGGTTTGTCCTTTGAAGTTTTCGTTGTAGCATTTTGAAAACGTAGAAGTATCTCTACCTTTCAGGTCGGTCGATCGAACGACCGTTCGATCGGACGATAAACCGATTGGTTGGACACTTTAGTGAAAGCAAATTCGCAGCAGTTTGTCACACAATCGGATGGTAGTCCGATCGGGTGGCAACCCTTGTGCATTGAACATGTTGAAAATTGTTTAAGTGTTGAAGTCAGAACATCTCATGGTCGAGTGGTAATCCGATCGGGTGATGATCCGATCGGACAACATTCCGTTCAATGTTCAACCTCCAAAGTTTGAAAACAAAAGTTGAGTGTGGGGCCATGGTGTAAGCCGATCGGGTGGCAACCAGATCGGGTGACAATCCGATCGGACAGCAGTCCGATCGGGCGGCACTCCGCTCTGGTTGGCCTGATCGTCTTACACTTGGTTGTTTTTGATGGTTTGTAGTTTTATCGAGACGGTGTGACAACGTGCTAATCAACAGAACCCCATCTTGACACACGTGACCCGATTGAACAAGAATCACCCAAGTTCAACCAGTTAACCGGTTCAAGACGGTTGTTCTTGCTTAACCCGAAATCGGTTGTCTCGTTGGTAGAACTAAGATCTTGAACTGACACATCACCAAGAAGGAGTAGACGGTTAGAACAAGGTCCGATCCTATCGGTTTTGAGTGCATTGAGTGTAAAAGAGTTGAAAGAAAGTTAGAAACCAACTTCCAATCCTTTTCACCTTGAATATGTTCAGATCTATGCAAGATCTTTGTTTATTTGTGTGGAAATCGATCAAATCTAAGTTGTTCTTGATGGATTGATGTTAAAACATGAAGTTCATAAAAACACCATGATGACATCATCCTAGAACACCTCAAATCTAGTGATTTCACGGTTAAAAGTTAAGATTCAAAAGATAGAAAGGTGTAGGAGTGCGTGTAGATCAAGAAAGTACAAGATTTGGATGGAAAACTTACAAGAATCGCGAGAAATCGGAGAAAAAGTGGGCAAGAAGCGCTAGTCGGACGAGAGGTGCAGAAAAGGTAAGTTTGTGATGTTGACAGGGGTATTTATAGGGTTTCCATAAAAGGAAAGGGGAGGAGAGGGCTGGTCGATCGGGTGGCACCTCGATCGGGTGGCATCCCGATCGGGTGGCACCTCGATCGGGTGGCAGCCCGATCGGGTGGCAGCCCGATCGGGTGGAGGGCACGGCGCGATGAGTTTTGTGATTTCGATTCACGTGCTGAGCGTTGCGACGTGATAGAGTTTCCTATTCAAATTACTTTTAATCCCAACTACTATATCAACATACAATCATCCTTATTCAATATTCGATTAGCGTCTGCGATTCGATTGCGATTGAGTTTCGATTGCGTTTCAATTGATCATCACAATATAACATAACTAAACATGCACAAGTAACACATAAGGCACACACACACACACACATAAGAACGATAACCAGATTGTGTAATTTTGAGTTGCGAGTGCGATTGCGATCAGCGATAAAGCGATAAAACATGCTATAAATATCCTCGATTATTAATAAGTACTACACATAATATAACTAACGTAAGGCATAAAAGACTATCTACAAGTCAAAGAAGTCAAAACAGGAATTGAGCAAGGAGTGACAGATCGCAATTAGAAATCTTGTCTCCCTTTGACTTCAATCTTGACTTTGACTTTGACTTTGACTTTCGAAACACGGGATGTTACAGCCTCCCCTAGTTGAGGGAATTTTGTCCCGAAATTAGGTCGAAGCCGTAACAAACAACTGCGGGTACTTCGCCTTCATGTCGCTTTCGAGTTCCCAAGTGAACTCTACGCCTCGTTTGCCTTCCCATCGGACTTTCACAATGGGGATGCGCGAGCATCTGAGTTGCTTGGTTTGGCGATCCATGATTTCGACAGGCTTCTCCACGAAGTGTAGTGTTTCGTTTACTTGGAGATCATCAAGGGGAACAATTAAATCATGCTCAGCCAGGCATTTTCTGAGGTTCGTCACGTGGAAAGTCGGGTGGACGTTACTAAGTTCCTCCGGTAGTTCGAGTCTGTAGGCGACTTTTCCGATCCTCTCCAAAATCTTAAAAGTTCCAACATATCGAGGCGTTAGTTTCCCTTTCTTTCCGAATCTGACCACACCATTCCAAGGTGATACCTTTAGGAGTACGTAGTCGCCAACGTCAAATTCAAGGGGCTTGCGTCGTCTATCGGCGTAACTTTTCTGACGACTCCGAGCTTTCAACAGATTGTATCGAATTTGGAGGACTTTGTCAGTCGTTTCTTGCAATAGCTCAGGACCGGTTAATTGCAAGTGCCCGATCTCGTGCCATACAATAGGCGATCGACATTTTCTTCCGTATAAAGCCTCAAACAGTGCCATTTGAATGCTGGAATGATAACTGTTATTATACGACCGAAATCTATGACACACGAATGGAGCATGTCTTCAAGGGTACGAATCGTTCTTTCAGTCTGACCATCAGTTTGGGGGTGGAAAGCGGTACTTAGATTAAGCGATGCACCGAGTGCAGATTGAAATGTCTCCCAAAGACGCGAGCTAAACCGACCATCGCGGTCAGAGATGATGTCGTGAGGCGTCTAATGTCGACATAGATTTGGGCTAATCGTTCCACCTTATAGTCTTCTCGTATCGGCAAAAAGTGAGCAGATTTGGTCAAATGGTCAACGACAACCCAGATGCTGTCGTGACCTGATGGCGTACGCGGAAGTTTCGTTACGAAGTCCATAGCTATACTCTCCCACTTCCACATAAGGATCGGGGGTTGTTCGAGTAAGCCAGGGGGTCTTTGGTGTTCGGCCTTGACTTTCGAGCAAGTCAGGCACTTCCCAACGTAGAGAGCGATATCCCTTTTCATGCCCGGCCACCAGTACTTGTAGCGGAGGTCCTGGTACATTTTATCGGCACCAGGATGAATAGAGTACCAAGATTTGTGGGCTTCGTCCATCAATATCTATCGTAAATTGGTCCGCATAGGGATCCAAATTCGGTCCATAAAGTGGAATATCCCATTCGACTTATTCACAAGCTGGGCTCCATCGTGGTAGATTCTTTCCTTCTTCAGAGTGCGCTCATTAAAACAGGCATGTTGGGCTTCACGGAAGAGGGTTTCGAGATCGTATTGGGCTTGGATATCTCGAATGCTGAGCAGATAGCTCCGTCTGCTAAGGGCGTCGGCAACAACATTTGCTTTGCCTGGGTGATAACGGATCTCACAGTCGTAATCGTTGAGAAGTTCTACCCATCAGCGTTGACGCATATTAAGTTTCTTTTGGTCAAAGATATGTTGTAAGCTCCTATGATCGGTGAAGATCGTACACTTGGTACCATACAGGTAGTGTCGCCAAATCTTTAACGCAAAAACAACTGCGCCTAGCTCGAGATCATGGGTTGTATAGTTCTTCTCGTGGATTTTGAGCTGACGAGATGCGTAAGCGATGACCTTGTCCCCTTACATGAGGACACAACCAAGACCAAGGTTCGAGGCATCACAATAGACAATAAAGTCGTCGCTTCCGTCGGGTAAAGTGAGAACAGGAGCATTGCAGAGCATGTGCTTGAGGGTTTGGAAAGCAGACTCTTGTTCAGTTCCTCAAACAAAAGGCTTGTCTTTATGTGTGAGAGCGGTAAGCGGTACAGCGATTTTTGAGAACCCTTCGATAAATCGTCGATAATAGCCCGCTAATCCGAGAAAAGAACGGACTTCAGACGGGTTCTTAGGTGTAATCCAACTCTTAACTGCTTCAATCTTCGCGGGATCGACGTGAATACCTTGACTATTGACAATGTGACCAAGAAATTGAACATCCTTCAGCCAGAATTCACACTTTGAGAACTTGGCATAGAGTCGATTTCCCTGGAGTAGCTCGAGAACCAAACGTAGATGTTGCGCGTGTTCAGCTTTCGAGTTGGAATAGATCAAGACATCATCGATGAACATGATGGCGAAGCGGTCGAGATATGGTTTACACGTGCGATTCATCAGATCCATGAAAACCGCGGGTGTGTTGGTTAAACCAAAAGGCATAACAACGAACTCATAGTGGCTGTATCGGGTGCGAAAAGCGGTTTTGGGTATATCTTCCTCTTGAATGCGTAACTGGTGATAGCCTGAGCGTAGATCGATCTTGGAGAAACATGTAGCACCTTGTAGCTGATCAAACAAGTCGTCAATTCGAGGCAGGGGATAGCGATTCTTGATTGTCAACTTATTCAATTCCCGATAGTAGATGCACATCCTGAACGACCCATCCTTCTTTTTGACGAAAAGGACTGTGCGCCCCATGGAGAGGTGCTCGGGTGAATGAAGCCTTTATCAAGCAGTTCCTGGAGCTGACTCGAGAGTTCACGCATTTTGGATGGAGCGAGTCGGTAAGGAGCTTTGTCAACAGGGTTGGCTCCAAGAATGAGGTCGATACGGAAGTCGATATCACGACTTGGCGGTAGTCCGGGAAGATCCTCAGGAAAAATGTTAGGAAATTCTCGAACCACTGGGACATCGTTTACACCTGGCCTTCCTTTCTTTTCCTTCTCCGCTACTACAATATTACCCAAGAAAACTCTGTACTCCTTGCGGAGATACTTGCTAGCTTGGACACATGACATGAGCTTGAGACCTTTCGAAGCAGTTTCACCATAAACACACAATAAATCACCATTCGTGAGCGAGAATCGAATCATCTTATCGAAGCACACAACTTCAGCATGGTTTTCGCAAAGAAAGTCTATGCCTACTATGACGTCAAAACTTCCGAGTTGCATCGGAATAAGGTTGATTGGGAAGATGTGATTGTTGAGTTCAAGAGTACAATAAAAAAGAACATAATTAACGGCGACGGTTCTTCCAGTGGTGACTTCGACATCGAACGTCGAGGGGAGATGGGAGCGCTTACGATTAAGGAGCTTCTTGAATTCGAACGACACAAAATAGTTATCGGCTCCAGTATCAAACAAACACGAAGCATAAATACCATTCACAAGGAACGTACCATTGACTACATTGTTGTCAGCCTGGGCTTGGCGCGCATTGATGTTGAAAGTTCTGGTGCGGGCGGCTTGTTGCTGTTGCCGTTGAGGCTGTTGCTGCTACTGGGGCTCTTGTTTCACAACCCTGTTCGGGCACATGTTCGCGAAGTGGTTGGGATCACCACACGCGAAGCAGACTCTGGCGTTGATCGCGGGTGCCTGAGCTGCCTGTTGGCCTTGAGGAGCTGGAAGTAGAGCTTGATAAGCAGTGGCTTGAGCTGGTGCTTGTCGGGGACTAGTACGGCAATTAGCAGTGAAGTGGCCGTACATATTGCAGTGCACGCCGAATCGGCAGGCGATACCCACCAGGTAATGCTAAGTACATGTTGTGCAAGCAGGGTGGGGACCAGTGTATGCACGCTTTGCAGGCGGTGCATAAATAACTGGAGCTGATCGATGCTGAGATTGCTGCTGAGCCGGTACGGCTTGGAGTGGAGCAGCGGTGGCAGTGACAGCACAGTTCTTGTTGCTGGAGCTGTTGTTCTTCTTCTTCTTCTTGCGGTGTGAGGACTTTGATGATTGGGCGGCGGCGGTTTCAGTGGATGGTGCGGCGGTAGCTTGATGCAAGTTCTTGTTAGCTTTATCCCAGAAGCCAGCCTTGACTCGCTTGTCGTTGATTTCAGCGGCAAGCAAGTAAGTCTCTTCGATTATTACTGGCTTTACGGCATGCACAAAATCTGCAACACAGTCTGGCAGAGCTCGAATGTACTTCATGATTGTCATGTAGGTAGTCTTCACCGGATCGGGACAGATAATACTGAGCTGCTTGAAGCGAGCAGTTAAAGCAGCGTTGTCACCTTCCTTCTGCTTTAGATGCCAGAATTCGTCCTCCAACTCTTGGCGCTCACGGGGAGGGCAGAACTCTTCGAGCATAACGTTCTTCAACTCATCCCATGACAGACCATAAGCTGCGTCATTTCCGCGTTTGTTCCTCTCGGCCATCCACCAGTCTAATGCGTGGGACTGGAAGACGCCGGTAGCGTTCAGAGTGCGGAGATCGTCAGGACATCCACTCTGACGCAGAGTGACTTCGATCGAGTCGAACCATTGAAACAAGTCTGAAGGGCCATCTTCGCCAGTGAACTCTTTCGGTCCGCATGCTTTAAACTGTTTGAAACTAAAGGCAGCTTTGGGAGTAGTTTTAGGAGCTTCGGTTCTGGACTCTTCAGACGATTTGCTCACGTTCTCATATATTTCACTCACGATCTGAGGAACAACCTTTGCTACTTGTTTCGCGACGATAGCAGCAAGGTGTTTGTCTCTCTGTTCTTGACGAGTAATTCGTGGGTGACGGGGTCCAGATGAGGGTCCAGGTGACGCCATTGTCTGCAACAGACATCGTCGTGGGGCTTAGTCTCAACATAATCGAATCTCGCCTCACACGCCTAATACTAATAAAGCTCAGGAACACGGATATGTAAACATATAGGCACATAAACACATATTCACATAAACACAGAAACACATAAGCACATAACGCACGGGAACACAAAGCACGTAATCACCAGAGACAGTCAGAATACAGAAACCTATCATTCAAAGTCCGCGAGCGTTCGAAAATAGCGATCGCGAATAACATAGCGACTAGTATAGTATAAGCGAATAATATAGCAAGCCACATAGCATTCGGTGGTTCCTCATGGTAGTAGCGATTTGTTAGCGTATTGAGATAGAAGTGTAGTGCGAATCGTGTGTGTCGATCGAAAAGAGAATGTCGAAAATCGAATAAATCACCAAATCAAGACATATAAACAGGTAAATACACACATAACACAAAAACTCGACGAGTACCAGAGTCAGCAGTTGCGGGCTCAGAATCGAAACACATAAAAATCGAGAAGAGATTGTCTGCGGCTATTTAGACATCGACTAACCAAAGTGTTTCAACTATTCACAAGGACTTTCCATGCACACTTTGACCTTTGGAACTGTGCTCTCGCCTCGAATTTGGGCGAATGGCACGCATCCTTTCAGTTACAGTGCGACTTCAAGTCGTTTGGTGTCCGTCGAGACTTTGGTGAGAGTTTTGTAAAACAAAATAGAAATCGGAACAAGTCGTCGAGGTTCGGGTTTCACCCCTGACTTAACGACTTTATTCCTGTTTTTTGATAAAGTAAAGGAGAATTTATTGTGTCAAAGTATGGATTTCACTCCTAATTCGGCACAATTTCTCCCGTTTGTTGATAAAAATGCGGGTTGGACAAGCATGTTGGTCGAGAGTTTGCGGTTTTCACACCTAATCTCGACCTTAATTGCTCGTTCAT
Source organism: Helianthus tuberosus (assembly GCA_030545235.1). Classification (NCBI taxonomy): domain Eukaryota; kingdom Viridiplantae; phylum Streptophyta; class Magnoliopsida; order Asterales; family Asteraceae; genus Helianthus; species Helianthus tuberosus. The sequence goes on along the minus strand of JARYGA010042074.1, from coordinate 21,618 downwards.
TTTTGAAAATTAGAGTGCAGTGATAGTGTAGCGTAGGCGAGAATAGCGAGAAATAGCAAGTAAGTTCGTACATAATCCCTACAGGATATGCACAAGTCAGTCTCTTGGTTCCTAACTATAGACTAGGTCGTTTCTAAGACGTCGACCCGGACTAGGTCGAGTCTTGCCTAATTCCCTATAGTTATGGCTCTGATACCAATCTGTCACACCCCAACCGATGGCGGAAACATCGGGGCGTGTCACCGAGCGAAACAGATTGTCCAGAAGTTTCCATAACAACTATATTTACCAATTATTTAAAGCAACATGTCCCATACCATGTCATAAAAGATAACATAATTATTACAGACAAGATCTAGTCAAATTGTTCTGTTCCGACAACTCAGATTTTAAGTACAGACAATTTATTATTGTTCTAGGTCTTTCCTAGCCTCGATTTCACAGCAAGCAAAGCATCTAAACACCTTAAGCACTTGCCACATACGTTAAAGTAAAAGTCAATACACATAGTGTAAAGGTGAGCATACGAGATTAGTAGATATAAAAGAGTTCGAAATTGTTTACGCATAACCAGCACGTACACAGTGTGAAATGAGGCATGTTAGTTATCGACATGAACCTATCAATACCAATGACTGCGGGTTGACTGCCCAAGGCAGTTCGTAATACACACTCACCACTGTGAGCCATGTAACAAATTGTCCTTAACAACCCCTATGTGCACAGGTACTGAGTCTAAACAAATAGTACTATCGTTGCTAAGGCAGGTAGACAGCATTCCATGAGTAAACATAACAAACAAGCATTCATTAAGTCACGTATAACATGCGGTAACGGTTAGCGTTAAAATATTGCGTAGTGTGTTCGATGTGATTTAGTATAAGTAATGTATGTAACACCCAAAAGTGCGTAAAGCAAAAAAGGGTTCGAGTATACTCACAGCGATGATGGATTGAAGGGAGCGCTTAGAGCGAAATTAGCCTGAACAGTTAACGATAGCATAAACGATAAGCGGCGCGTAAAACAAACAAGGTGTCAGTGGGTCGAACAGCAATCCGGTCGGATGGCAATCCGATTGGGTAGCCGGTCGATCAGGTGACAATCCGCTCGGATGGTCATCCGATCGGGTGACCTTTCGAGTGGATTGTTACTTCGTTTGGGAAAGTTGTGTTTGTGTATGATGGTTTGTCCTTTGAAGTTTTCGTTGTAGCATTTTGCAAACGTAGAAGTATCTCTACCTTTCAGGTCGGTCGATCGAACGACCGTTCGATCGGACAACAAACCGATTGGTTGGACACTTTAGTGAAAGCAAATTCGCAGCAGTTTGTCACTCGATCGGATGGTAGTCTGTAACACCCGTCCAATTTTACTTGAATTTTATAACAATTCATACCATTTTATATAATAAAGATGACTAAGTCATAAAATTAGTTCTATAGGTAAGATTTATAAGTAGCAAGACATCAGTCAACTAACGACTAATTCAAAACATTAAAAGTTGTTAGTAATTTGTTTACAACCCATAATCATAGTCTATTTGAGATTAATATAACGGAAGCTTCAAAAGTCGTGTTCGGTTCTTCAACGTTTGCTTGATCGCCATCCGTGAGTTCACCATAGGTACCTAATGTCAAAACCACATCCAATGTTAGTTTTGACAAGATTGAAACACGTATAAACGAATTCGGATCGCGAAACAATGAAAAACAAATAAAATAATCGAATCAGGGTCACTCGCGCCCCGCGAGAGACCTCGTGATATTTTACGCGGGCCGTGAGGAAGCCTCGCGTGGCGCGACAGAAATCAGACCTCCTTCGCATGGCGTGAAGGAGTGTGTTTTCCAGCAGCTTTGTTTTTGAGAGCTGCAATTGCTGCCAGCTCCGGAAATTCAAGTTTTTAACTTCATTTGGCCATAACTTTTGACTCGTAAGTCCGTTTTAGGTGATTCTTTTTCCTATACGTCTGTAAATTCTTTACCGACATAACTGTTAAAATTTTGATACCGAAAATTTAACTTGCGGACCGAACAACTAAATGTCGTTATGCATTTGTTCGACCCATTTTAACTCTACTTATTTTACTACCATTTGACTAGTAAACCTAAGGCGTTTATTACCCAACTTACGGGGCTTATTATCACCGGAACTTCATTACCAAACCTATGGCTTCGTGCTCTTGTGATCATGTTCGCCATCGCTATCTACTTATGACTTTAATACTACAATGTACACCGTTATTCGACCCGTTTGGCTCATCTACGGAAATCCTACATTTTGACGACTACCAAACGATTACAAACCAATTCTTAACCTACGGATTTAAGTAACGAACATGGTCGCTACAATCAACACAACTTTTATTCTACAATATAACCGTACCAGATTAAATAGCAATTCACATAAAGTAACGGGTCGAGTTACTTACCTTAAAAGTAGGCCTTTCAAACGTGATTCGCCACCCACTTGTCCGCTTGACGCTCCTGCGTCCTTTCGTATAGAGTTCATTAACTACATGTTTAAAACTCTCTTTAAACCATATATCGCATAATTCACCGAAACATCATAATTATGCGTTTAAACTTTGAATTTCAATTTTAAGCCTTCTTTGAGGCATTTTTACAAACACTTTAAGGGCAGATTTTTACATGATTATGTAGCAAGTTTCTAGCTTATTATCTAGCCCGAATTTCACATAAATCACCCTATTTTACACAATCGTTAGCTTCTAAATTTCTGAAGTCACTTCACAATTGTCAAATTACACTAGAATAACACCCAATTTCCTAGTGTTCATCAAATTGCACATAACCCACTAATCACCTACAATGGTGTTCATAGGTTTCACTATAATTTTACATGATTTCAACTTATATTTGTCTAGGGTTTGTCCGTAGACATTATATGGTTCCAAATTCATCATAAAACAAACATGCAACCATGAATTTCAGATTTTCCCAATTTCATGAGAATTTCAAACAGAGAATTAGCACCAAATTGTACATACCTTGTAACCCCCTTGTGATGAGGATCACTAATCTATGTTCAGATTTCGATTTGGGACAAAAGTAAGCCTTCAATTGATCAATTTTTGTGAAGTTAGGGTTTGGTGAGAAGCCTGGGTCGCTCCCCTGCGTTCTTGATCGACCAGACACACTAATTGTGTGTTTGGTTTTTTGTTTATTTTTTTTTTAATAAATTCTAGTTTCAATTTTTACAAGATTAACCCCTCCTCTTTTGTATAACTTATAGTTTGGCTGTTTTTAACCCTATTATAAGTTATTTCTAGACTATTAGCTAACTAGGTTAAAATTCCTAGTTAGTAAATTCTTGTTTATTTATACTTTATAATCCTAATATAAAGTTTTATATTTTCGGGATGTTACAAGTCCACCCCCCTTAAAAAGGGTTTCGTCCCCGAAACCGAATTACCACTACTAGAAAAGTGCATAATTTCCTACGGAAATTTCCTACACAATTATTTTTGTCACAGATTCAAACACATTTGTGACAAATTTCCTATGATTTTTTTTTCCAAAATTCTATGTCAATTTTTTTACGCAACAATGACAGAGGAATTAAGTTTCATATTCTAACAGCTCCTAGTAGGAGAATAAACTGGTTAAGGCGTTGCGGTTCTAAACGATAGGTCAGGAGTTCGATCCTTGCAAAGGGCCGGTTCTTTAAGGAAGAACCCCCTTTTTGACAGATTTTTGAAATATTTACACTCTGGTCCCTAAAGTTTCATTTTTTACAAAAGTAGTCCCTGTAGTTTCTAAAAAATTTTCTGTCGGAAATTTGTCACGAATAATGCTTTTGTCGGAAATTTGTAACAACTATTTTTATATTTCTGTCGGAAATTTGTCACGGATAATGCTTTTGTCGGAAATTTGTAACAACTATTTTTATTTTTCTGTCAGAAATTTGTCACGAATAATGCTGAATGAAATTTTTTAATTTTTTTTTGTCGGAAATGTGTAGCTAAAAAAATTCCGAAAATATAATAATTAATATTTATCATAAATAATATATTAAAAATAACTATGAATTGTTGTAGGAGATCTGTAGCAGTTTGTGGCACGGCGATTTTGTAGGAAATGGGTAGGAAATTGCGTAGGAAATGCGTTGGAAACAGGTTTCCTACGAGGCATTTTCCTACATCATGTATTTGTCACAAATGTGTGGGAAAGCCTGTTTTGTAACGCATTTCCTACGAAAACTGGTGTAAGAAATTTCAGATTTTCTAGTAGTGTACGTACCGAATAAAGTAGGGTAGAGACGTCGCATCTCCTCCTCGGACTCCCACGTAGTGTCCGAGCCTTTTCTATGCTCCCACTAGACCTTGACTTGCTTAACTACTTTGTTCCTCAAGCTCTTCTCTTTACGATCTAAAATCGCAATCGGTTTTACTGCATAGTTGAGGTTGTTATCCACCTCGATATCGTCGTAGCGGATATGAGCAGTTTCTTCTGCTAAACATTTTCGGAGATGTGACATGTGGAATGTGCTATGAATCCCACTCAACTCCTCAGGTAATTCGAGGCGATATGCTACCTTACCAACCCGCTCGGTGATTCTGAATGGCCCAATAAATCTTGGGCTCAACTTCCCTCTTTTTCTAAACCGTATTACTCCTTTCCACGGCGATACTTTCAGCATAACCTTGTCGCCAACCTGGAATTCGATTGGCCTGTTTATTTTGTCAGCATACGCCTTTTGTCTATCTTGGGCCGCTTTCAAGTGTGCCCGAACCACATCAATCTTTTCATTAGTGGCTCGTACTATATCTTGGTGGGCGAGTTCACGTGGACCCACTTCACCCCAACATACCGGGGTTCGGCATTTCCTACCATAGAGCATTTCGTACGGTGCCATCTTAATACTAGCATGGTAGCTGTTGTTATACGAAAACTCGACTAACGGTAGGTAAACATCCCAACTTCCTCCAAAGTCGATTATACACGCCCGTAGCATGTCCTCCAATGTTTGTATTGTTCTTTCACTATGTCCATCTGTTTGAGGATGGTACGCAGTGCTAATGAACAATTTGGTTCCCATTTGCTCTTGGAAATCTCGCCAGAAATTTGAAGTGAACCGGGTATCCCTATCAGACACGATGGATACCGGTACTCCATGACGTGCTATTATCTCATTAGTGTAAACTTCTGACATCTTTTCTGACGTATAAGTCTCACGAATCGGAATGAAGTGAGCACTTTTCGTCAATCTATCCACCACTACCCATATGGCATCGAAACCACGATTTGTTTTAGGCAATTTGGTTAATAGATCCATTGTAATATGTTCCCATTTCCAAACCGGGATTTCTAACGGTTGGAGTTTGCCGTATGGTTTTTGGTGCTCCGCCTTGACTTGTAGACATGCCAAACATTTTTCCACATACTTCGCCACATCCCTCTTTATTCCAGGCCACCAATAGTTTTGTTTCAGATCATTGTACATATTGGTCGCACCTGGATGAATTGAATATCGGGATTTATGAGCTTCATCAAGTAGAAGCGTCTTCACCCCACAAATATTTGGGACCCATATCCTTCCTGATCGAGTCTTCAACCCGTTATTCCCATCCGACAAATCTTTCAACTGACCGATTATTCTTTCCTTCTTCCAATTCTCTTCTTTCACTGCTTCTAATTGTGCCTCTCGAATACGTTCAAGTATACCCGAGGTCACAACAAGCTGCATCGATCTTACTCGTATTGGGACATAGTCCGCTTTTCTGCTCAGAGCATCCGCCACCACGTTTGCCTTTCCGGGGTGATAGTGTATCTCACAGTCGAAATCTTTCACCGTTTCTAACCATCGCCTTTGCCGCATATTTAACTCCTTCTAATCAAAGAAGTATTTTAAGCTCTTGTGATCGGTGAATATGGTGCACTTTACCCCATATAAGTAATGCCTCCATATTTTTAATGCAAATACCACCGCAGCCAACTCGAAATCGTGCGTGGGATATTTCTTCTCGTGTATCTTCAATTGCCTCGAGGCATAAGCTATAACTTTGCCCCGTTGCATCAAAACGCATCCGAGCCCCGATAATGAAGCATCCGAATAAACCACCAAGTCTTCGACCCCATCCGGCAATGTTAGTACCGGAGCTTGAGTTAACTTCTCTTTTAGCGTTTGAAACGCTTTTTCTTGATCGACACCCCAAATGAACTTTTCTTCCTTCCGGGTTAGTTTCGTTAGCGGTGACGCAATTTTGGAGAAATCTTGAATGAATCTCCTATAGTATCCCGCAAGCCCCAAAAAGCTTCTAATATCCGAAGGGTTCTTCAGGGGATTCCATTTTGACACGGCCTCGATCTTTGACGGATCTACCAACACTCCATCGGCACTTACGATGTGGCCGAGAAATTGCACCTCTCGTAACCAAAAGGCGCACTTAGAAAATTTCGCATACAACCTTTCCCGTCTGAGAGTCTCTAACACCTCTTGCAAGTGATGTGCATGCTCAACTTCACTTTTCGAATACACCAAAATATCATCGATGAACACGATGACCGATTTATCTAGCATTGGCTTGCAAACCCGGTTCATGAGGTCCATGAAAGCCGTGGGTGCATTTGTTAGCCCAAATGACATCACGAGGAATTCGTAATGTCCGTATCGCGTGCGGAAAGCCGTCTTCGGCACATCTTCCTCCTTGACCTTTAGTTGGTGATACCCCGATCTAAGGTCAATTTTTGAAAACCAGTTCGCACCTTGTAGTTGGTCGAACAAATCATCTATCCTCGGAAGCGGGTATCGATTCTTTACCGTGAGTTTGTTTAACTCCCGGTAATCGATACACATGCGCATGCTCCCGTCTTTCTTTTTCACGAACAGTACCGGTGCGCCCCAAGGAGACACACTCGGCCTTATGAATCCCTTGTCAAGCAGGTCTTGAATTTGAGACATCAACTCTTGTAACTCCGACGGTGCGAGTCGGTACGGTGCTTTAGCTACGGGTTTTGCACCCGGAATCAATTCGATCCCGAACTCTACTTCCCGGTCAGGCGGTATCCCCGGTAAATCCTCCGGAAACACATCTTCATAATCTCGTACTACCGGTACATCTTCAATCTGCTGTGATTCTTTCTCGGGCTCATTTGCGTATATCATGAATGCCTTGCATCCTCGCTTCATAAGCTTGTGAGTTTTCAACATTGATCATACTATGGGGTTGCCTCCTTTTTCGCCATAGATAGTGACGTGTTTCCCGCTCGGAGATGTTAGCTTTATCTCCTTACGAAAATACACGACCTTTGCATGGTGCTGAGATAGCCAATCCATCCCAACGACTACTTGAAATTCCCCCATTGACATCGGGATTAGGTCTATCAGGTATTCCTCATCGTCGATGCTTAATTTGCAGCCTCGACAAACATCACAAACTATAAAACTTTTGTTGTCCCCTATTTCTACTTCTAAGGGCACAGATAATTTCGTCAATACAAATGAAGGATGTCGAATAAATCCATGTGAAATGAAGGATTTATTCGCACCCGTATCAAACAATACACGTGCTGGAATTGAGTTAATTGTGAATATACCTGAGACCACATCGGGTTCTGTTTTTGCTTCAGTCGCGGTAAGTTGGAAGGACCTAGCCTTCGCTTTGGGGGCTTATGTTGGAGACTCTTTTGTGTCTCTCTTTCCAACCAACTCGGGGCATTCAGACTTTTTGTGGCCGGGTTGATAGCATTTGTAACAAACAGAAACTTTTCCGGGACATAGCGATGCAGTGTGCCCCGTCTTCCCACATACCGGACATGGCTTGTCCTTGAAGCGGCACTCACCCTTGTGCCCCTTTCCACATATTTTACAACTTGGCGACCCGCCTTTGGCCTCCACCTTCTTCCCCGATTCAGCAGTTCTAACTTTCTTTGTAGGGCTTGGATTCACATCATATGCCCTTCGTTCACCCCTTTCGACTTGTTTCTTTAATTCGATTTCCCGCTCCCGGGCGGTGTTGATAATCTCCGTGAGGGTTTCGTACTTTGACGGAGTCATAAACTCCCGGTACTCGGCACTCAGCATGTTGTAATAGTAGTATATCTTTTGCTCTTCAGTGGTGACTAGCTCGTCACAGAATCTCAGCTTATCCATGAAGATGCCCGTGATCTTATCAATTGTTTCACCCTTTTGTCTTAGCTGGATGAATTCTTCCTTAATCCTGTTAATAACCGCTTTGGGACTATGGTGTTTAAGGAATGGTACCTTAAACTCGTCCCAAGTCATAACCCTCGCCGCTTCGGCTCCCATTTCTTTCTTTTTATTGTCCCACCAATCCTTGGCTTGATTTCTCAATTGACCCGTTCCGTAAGCAACAAAGTCACCTACGTCGCAGTGGGTTCGTTCAAACACTCCTTCGACGTCACTTATCCATCTTTGGCAGATTATTGGGTCAACTTCCCCGTTATAGATTGGCGGTTTACACGCCATGAATTCCTTGTACGAACACCCTTTGCGTTCTCCCGACTTTTCTTTTATAAGGTTGACATTATCTTCCAACCTTTTGACTCACTCTTCAACAAGCGACAACACCGTGCTTTGAATCTTGTCTATAAACCCAGATAGACTACCTTCAATTGCCTTCCCTACTTCTTCGGAAATTATTTCTTTCATTTGTTCGGTGCTTGTTTGCACCGGATTATCATCGTTTCCATCTGACATCTTGAAATTGAAATGTTTACATTTAAACGTTAAACATTTCATTTATCACCTTGCTTCATTTGTTTCGGTTTAGCCAAGTTTCCAACTTGCTTTAACCGTTCACATTCGGTGCACTTTCCGGGTTTGAGTGTGTTAACACACTCTTCCCATGCACAACAATTCATTTCTCATTTCTTACACAAGATATAATCTACTAACATAAAAAGTTAATTCTTACCGGACGATCGATCAAGCTTGAACCGAACACTTTTGTTGACAACCTTAAGCTCTGATTACCAACTTGTAACACCCGTCCAATTTTACTTGAATTTTATAATAATTCATACCATTTTATATAATAAAGATGACTAAGTCATAAAATTAGTTCCATAGGTAAGATTTATAAGTAGCAAGACATCAGTCAACTAACGACTAATTCAAAACATTAAAAGTTGTTAGTAATTTGTTTACAACCCATAATCATAGTCTATTTGAGATTAATATAGCGGAAGCTTCAAAAGTCGTGTTCGGTTCTTCAACGTTTGCTTGATCGTCATCCGTGAGTTCACCATAGGTACCTAATGTCAAAACCACATCCAATGTTAGTTTTGACAAGATTGAAACACGTATAAACGAATTCGGATCGCGAAACAATGAAAAACAAATAAAATAATCGAATCAGGGTCTCTCGCGCCCCGCGAGAGACCTCGTGATATTTTACGCGGGCCGCGAGGAAGCCTCGCGTGGCGCGACAGAAATCAGACCTCCTTCGCATGGCGCGAAGGAGTGTGTTTTCCAGCAGCTTTGTTTTTGAGAGCTGCAATTGCGGCCAGCTTCGGAAATTCAAGTTTTTAACTTCATTTAGCCATAACTTTTGACTCGTAAGTCCGTTTTAGGTTATTCTTTTTCCTATATGTCTGTAAATTCATTACCGACATAACTGTTAAAATTTTGATACAGAAAATTTAACTTGCGGACCGAACAACTAAATGTCGTTATGCATTTGTTCAACCCATTATAACTCTACTTATTTTACTACCATTTGACTAGTAAACCTAAGGCGTTTATTACCCAACTTCCGGGGCTTATTATCACCGGCACTTCATTACCAAACCTATGGCTTCGTGCTCTTGTGATCATGTTCGCCATCACTATCTACTTATGACTTTAATACTACAATGTACACCGTTATTCGACCCGTTTGGCTCATCTACGGAAATCCTCCATTTTGACGACTACCAAACGATTACAAGCCAATTCTTAACCTACGGATTTAAGTAATGAACATGGTCGCTACAATCAACACAACTTTTATTCTACAATATAACCGTACCAGATTAAATAGCAATTCACATAAAGTAACGGGTCGAGTTACTTACCTTCAAAGTAGGCATTTCAAACGTGATTCGCCACCCGCTTGTCCGCTTGACGCTCCTGCGTCCTTTCCTATAGAGTTCATTAACTACATGTTTAGAACTCTCTTTAAACCATATATCGCATAATTCACCGAAACATCATGATTATGCGTTTAAACTTTGAATTTCAATTTTAAGCCTTCTTTGAGGCATTTTTTCAAACACTTTAAGGGCAGATTTTTACATGATTATGTAGCAAGTTTCTAGCTTATTATCTAGCCCGAATTTACATAAATCACCCTATTTTACACAATCGTTAGCTTCTAAATTTCTGAAGTCACTTCACAATTGTCAAATTACACTAGAACAACACCCAATTTCCTAGTGTTCATCAAATTACACATAACCCACTAATCACCTACAATGGTGTTCATAGGTTTCACTATAATTATACATGATTTCAACTTGTATTTGTTTAGGGTTTGTCCCTAGACATTATATGGTTCCTAATTCATCATAAAACAAATATGCAACCATGAATTTCAGATTTTCCCAATTTCATGAGAATTTCAAACAGAGAATTAGCACCAAATTTTACATACCTTGTAACCCCCTTGTGATGAGGATCACTAATCTATGTTCAGATTTCGATTTGGGACAGAAGTAAGCCTTCAATTGATCATTTTGTTGTGAAGTTAGGGTTTGGTGAGAAGCCTGGGTCGCTCCCCTGCGTTCTTGATCGACCAGACACACTAATTGTGTGTTTGGTTTTTTGTTTATTTTGTTTTAATAAATTCTAGTTTCAATTTTTACAAGATTAACCCCTCCTCTTTTGTATAACTTATAGTTTGGCTGTTTTTAACCCTATTATAAGTTATTTCTAGACTATTAGCTAACTAGGTTAAAATTCCTAGTTAGTAAATTCTTTTTTATTTATACTTTATAATCCTAATATCAAGTTTTATATTTTCGGGATGTTACATAGTCTGATCGGGTGGCAACCCTTGTGCATTGAACATGTTGAAAATTGTTTAAGTGTTGAAGTCAGAACATCTCATGGTCGAGTGGTAATCCGATCGGGTGGTGATCCGATCGGAAAGCCTTCCGTTCAATGTTCAACCTCCAAAGTTTGAAAACAAAAGTTGAGTGTGGGGCCATGGTGTAAGCCGATCGGGTGGCAACCCGATCGGGTGACAATCCGATCGGACAGCAGTCCGATCGGGCGGCACTCCGCTCTGGTTGGCCTGATCGTCTTACACTTGGTTGTTTTCGATGGTTTGTAGTTTTATCGAGACGGTGTGACAACGTGCTAATCAACAGAACCCCATCTTGACACAGGTGACCCGATTGAACAGGAATCACCCAAGTTCAACCAGTTAACCGGTTGAAGACGGTTGTTCTTGCTTAACCCGAAATCAGTTGTCTCGTTGGTAGAACTCAGATCTTGAAGTGACACATCCCCAAGAGGGAGTAGACGGTTAGAACAAGGCCCGATCCTATCAGTTTTGAGTGCATTGAGTGTAAAAGACTTGAAAGAAAGTTAGAAACCATCTTCCAATCCTTTTCACCTTGAATATGTTTAGATCTAAGCAAGATCTTTGTTTATTTGTGTGGAAATCGATCAAATCTAAGTTGTTCTTGATGGATTGATGTTAAAACATGAAGTTCATAAGAACACCATGATGACATCATCCTAGAACACCTCAAATCTAGTGATTTCACGGTTAAAAGTTAAGATTCAAAAGATAGAAAGATGTAGGAGTGCGTATAGATCAAGAAAGTACAAGATTTGGATGGAAAACTTATAAGAATCGCGAGAAATCGGAGAAAAAGTGGGCAAGAAGCGCTAGTCGGACGAGAGGTGCAGAAAAGGTAAGTTTGTGATATTGACAGGGGTATTTATAGGGTTTCCGTAAAAGGAAAGGGGAGGAGAGTGCTGGTCGATCGGGTGGTAACCCGATCGGGTGACTGCTCCATCGAGTGGCACCTCGATCGGGTGGCAGCCCGATCGGGTGGCAGCCCGATCGGGTGGCAGCTCGATCGGCTGGCCACTCGACTGGAGGGCACGGAGCGATGAGTTTTGCGATTTCGATTCATGTGCTGAGCGTTGCGACGCGATAGAGTTTCCTATTCAAGTTACTTTTAATCCCAACTACTATATCAACATACAATCATCCTTATTCAATATTCATTTAGCGTCTGCGATTTGATTGCGATTGAGTTTCGATTGCGTTTCGATTGATCATCACAATATAACATAACTAAACATGCACAAGTAACACATAAGGCATACACACACATAAGAACAATAACCAGATTGCATAATTTCGAGTTGGGAGTGCGATTGCGATCAACGATAAAGCGATAAAACATGCGATAAATATCCTCGATTATTAATAAGTACTCCACATAATACAACTAACGTAAGGCATAAAAGACTATCTACAAGTCAAAGAAGTCAAAACAGGAATTGAGCAAGGAGTGACAGATCGCAATTAGAAATCTTGTCTCCCTTTGACTTCAATTTTGACTTTGACTTTCGAAACACGGGGTGTTACATTAACTCTTCGAAAGTCCATCGGAAAATCCATCATCATTACGTCACGGCGTATCTTCTTCGTTGACGAAGCCGGATGGCCAGAGGCCATGATCGATGACCTTTGTCTCTCCATCTCTTGTAACCAGTCGTCTTCCGGTACCGGTGGAAGAAGGTGGTGGCGGTGATGTGGAAGAAGGTGGTGGCGGTGATGTGGAAGAAGGTGGTGGTGATAGAGAAGGGATGACTATGGAGAGAGAAGAATTATGTGGATGAAGAAGATACAGTTCAGATCTAGATTTGGGGAGTTTTGACATAAAGAAGTGAATAGACTAAAATGCCCCTCAAACTTAAAATGTTAAAAACAATATTTTTGCCACATGTCATAATCCTATTGCTTCCTATCCTTCCTAACCAAAATAAACTTCCTATTTGATTCTCTCCCTCATTATCTAATAATAAAATAAGAATTATAAAGTAAGACTATCCACGATAAGAAAACTGAAAAACGTCTAAAAACGTGCTAGATGTTATCATCCAAAATATTGTCACGTTATCACCATTTTTATAATTTTAACCACTCTCTCTTTGTGTGTATATATATATATATATATATATATTTACAATTAAAACGTACAATGGGCCCTTAATCCATTTTTTTCTAGTTCTTAGCCAAGAACTAACGCAAACAACGTGCTAAAAACAAGCTCCATAATAATGAAAAATGAGTGAAGTGGAAAAACCAGAAAAAATGGATGTTAAAAACGCCTTATTATGGATGCTCTAAATGTTTTAAAATAGTAAAACGTAAAAAAGACACCTATAAAACAATAAGAGTAAATTACAAGTTTTGTCCTTTATGTATGTACCAAATTGCAGGCGCTGTCCTTTGTCTTTAAAATTGATGAGTTTTGTCCTTAATGTTTGCAAATCTTGCACGTTATGTCCTTTAGGCCAAACCCAGTTAGATTTTTTGGTTAAATGAAGGCATGTGCAGGGCACATGACGGTAGCATTGTCTTTTCACATCCTAATTTATAAATGATTTTTAAAAAACAAATAAAACATCCTACTGCAATTTCTCAACACACACCCACACAGTCTATCTCTTTCCAACCACCTGCCGCCACCACCTCCCACCCTCGCCTGCCGCCGACCACCAACACCTCCCACCCTCACCTACCGCCGACCACCCACTATCTCCACCATTGCCTGAACAAACAAAAAATACAGAGCTACAAACTATTCTCAAATCTCCAAACTATCCACCTCTACGAAATCATCTGAACAAACAAAAAATACCCAAATGTCTTCTTCTTCTCTCTCAAACCGAGTATATGAAAAGTAGTAACAACAAATTGAATGAAAAGTCAAAATTAGTCAACACTTTACAAAAACTGATCAAAATTGAAGTGAATCAGACAATTAGTAATGAAATTAGATCATAATCAAACATCTCAAAAGTCAAAATCAGTCAACAATTCACAAACACTTATCAAAACTGAACTAAATCACACAATTAGCAACAAAATTGAATAATACATACTTATACTCCATGTATCTATCGAACGAGATTTGGCCAACGGCGCGACATTGACGGTACCGGAAAGAGGAGATCTGATCGGAGATCGGAACTTGTCGACGGTGATGATGGCGGTGGAAGTGGAAGTGGAGGTGGAGCTGTGGCGGTGGTGGTGGGGAGCTGTGGCGGAGCTGTGAGGGTGACAATCGGAACTTGTCGACGATGACAGTGGCTCGTGGCGGAGCTGTGTCGGTGGTCGTGGGGAAAGTCTCTCCCCCTCTCTTCTCTCTCTCTCAAAACTTTTGATCACTTTTATACACAGTAGCCCTAATTTGCAAAGTGATATGAACCCTAATTTGCAAAAAGTGTAAGTGGGTTTTAAATAAAGGGGAAAAGACAAGTGTCAGGTGAAATTACATTTCTACCCTCATGTGCCCTGCACATGACTTCATATAACTGAAAAATATAACTGAGTTTGCCATAAAGGACATAACGTGCAAGATTTGCAAACATTAAGGACAAAACTCATCAATTTTAAAGACAAAGGACAGCGCCTGCAATTTAGGACATACATAAAGGACAAAACTTGTAATTTACTCAAACAATAAAGATTAAACAATCAATATTTAGAGTGAATTGCAAGTTTTGTCCTTTATCTTTAGGCCATTTTGCAAGTTTTGTCCTTTATCTTTAAAGTTGACGAGTTTTGTCATTTATGTTTAAAAATCAAGCACGTTTTGTCCTTTGGGCATAATCCAGCCTTTAAAAAGTGCTTGATTTTTTAAACATAAAGGACAAAACGTGCTTGATTTTTAAACATAAAGGACAAAACGTGCTTGATTTTTAAGGACCAAAGGGTAAAACGTGCTTGATTTTTAAACATAAAGGATAAAACTCGTCAACTTTAAAGATAAAGGACAAAACTTGCAAAATGGCTTAAAGATAAAGGACAAAACTTGCAATTCACTCCAATATTTATTACATTAAAAAGGTTCAAATCTTCTAGTTAAATAATAAAAGAAGAAATCCAAAATAAAGTTGAACAAAAGTTTGACAGCTAAGTTGATAAGTTTTACAGCTAAGTCGCCCTAAAAAGTCAGGGGTCAAAAGTTTTTCGAAGCACTTCAAGCTACAATGTCAAAATAATTTAGAGAGATCTTAGTAAACATGTTTTTATGGATTAAAAGTAGAAAAACCGAAACTCTTAGATTGGTTATCATTGTGTGCGTTAGACTGTAATCAGCAGCTCACTAAAATTACTTTGTTGATTTATATAGAACGACAATTTTAATATGCTCCTATTAGCCACCTATACTTGTTTAAAAGAGGACTAGTCTAAGATCCCGCGAGTTTCGCGGGTGGCTTAACACATGGCATTGAAGCCCATGTAGATCATCATTTTTGTTCTAGGTCTTTCCAAACTTAGGCCTCACGTCTAAGGGTCGCCAGATAGATACCTTCTGCACCAAATATTAAAACTCCAAACAAAACTTTAGAATGAAAAGGTAACTTAAAGCATTGATGAAGCATGTCGGAACTAAATCACAACATACCACTATATTTTGCGCTTGAATATATGAAAACTCATGGTGTATCAACTTAAACTTTTATTTATTTACGCTAAAATATACATTTATGTTTCCTAAAATGCAGTAAGTTGCCATCCCATTCCAATTTAAGGAGACATTTGTAAACATCATTTAGCTAAATTTGTAATACACTTATAATAATACTAAACAACATGTTCATCTGTCATCAAAGATTCCCTTCCACAATATTTAGCAGTGAACTACTTGAATTACAAAGTGAACAGAAAATGGTACAGAATATGAAGTATTGCACTATAACATCTAAGATGTTTAATATACTTATGTAAACATTATATTGGAGAAACAAACCATTCACCATAATGTACCAGGTAGGCTCCTTGGTAAACGATGTGTTCCGCATGAGAATGGTTCCACAAAGAGGGTAGTTATTGTCATGCTTTGACTAAGTTTTCTACATAGAGAAGTAGAGTTAGTGATGGTATACAAAATACACAATATTCTTCATTTGAATAGAGGTGGCACCGGGGAAAGTTGGTGTGTTGGTTAACGGAAAATGATAATATCATTTCTTAGTAAGGTAATTAAGGAGGTTGTAATCATTTGAATACATTTTGGATGACTCTTGACCCATCAACAACGATTAAAGCACCCAAAGGCCTAAAGTTATTTGGTTTGATAGGCTGATGTTCAGCAACTTCAATCTATCAAATTTTAATATTATATATTGGACCAAAATTGAGTTCCAAAAATCTTAATTTACAAATTACACATCTGTGCTTCTACTTCTCGTCGTATCCTGTCATAAGGTTGAGCAAGATGTCTTTCATCTTCAAGCGGAGCTCCCATTACCACTGCGCTTAATGGCTTAGCAACCTAGACAATTCAGTATTATAGTTGTACAACTATAAACCCAGCGCCATAGTTGGGTGACTAATTTATAAAAGGAAAGGTAACCCAAGATCCTCCTTCCCTCCTCACCTTGTCACACCCTCTATCACTTTATACATTATCTCTTGTCATACACGCATGTGATTAAACATGTACCGCTTTAACAGCCAGAGGGCGGTCCTTAAAACTACAGTTAGAGACCCTGTCTAACAGACTAATATCCATAGCCTAACTCAGCTACAAACTACTCTATAGATGTTTCAAATAGATTCACAATATAAACTACTATACTAACAATAATTTAGGGTGACAAACTTAAAAGTGACTGCAGATAGTAAATTAAAACCCGTTACTGTCAATCGCCATTAACCTAACATTTTCAAAAATTCATTGAAACTGATGCAATCCGTTCATCATATATCTCACCCATACAGGAAAAATCAGGCCAACTCGAGCTATGTGTACAGATAATAAGAATAAAATATGATAACCTTTTAATTGAAAATTCTCAAAAACATCAATTCAATAAAAACATAAGAAAATTGGTTAAAAATTATTGTTAAGGATTTGTAATAAAAAAAAACCAAAATCTACAATTAGGGTTTTAGAAATTTTATATTCACCAAAATCTATACATACATACAATGATTAAAGCAATATAACGTAAATGATGTGTGTGTTACAGTCAAGGAAATCAAATAACTTATATCGATTAATCATTTGGGTTACAGATTTGTATAACCCCGACAAAATCTACACAACGATTGATCAAATAAAAAAATAAATTAACCTAAAACTAACATATAAGATGGATTGAGAGAACCTGGTACATTCTGCCTCTAATTCTATAAACCCTAGGTTTTGCTTTCAATCAATTTCTCCATAAAGACCGGTGGCTTTCAATCGCGATTGAAGATGAAGAAATCTTGGGGTGTGGAGATTAAAAATAACAGATTAGAGATCGATTAAAGTGAAAGAATCAAAAAATTGTCAGATTGCAAAATCAAAGATAGAGATAAACATACCTGGATGATAATTTTCGTGTTTGAGATTTAGGGTTTTCTGAATGGCCTGTTACAAACAGCGTGGTTATTGTGATTCCAATTAAGATCAAAAGGAAACTGATTTCAACAATATGGAAAGTCCTCAATCTCTTAAAGGTATGAATCGTGGAATAGGAAGAGTGTATTCAGATTTGCCGCTCAAAGGAAAAATTGAGGAAACAATCAATTGCCACGTGGCCTAAGATTGTTTTGTTTTATTAGAAGTTATAGATTCGTTCTCGAATCATGTCTATTGTAGAATAAACATTCCCACAATGCCATCTCGGGTACACCCACATCCCTAAGTTGACCTTCTATCACCCGTAAAGTATATGGTTATCACTTTAAGTTCGTCATAAACAACCGAAGCTCGTGTTTGTTCCGTCATTCTAATCATCAATCCCAGCGGACAAGGAAGTCTTCTTCACCGCAAGTTTTCAACTCTGGCCAGTACTCTACTCTCGTCCATTTCAACCTCGTGTTTCCTGTCTTTCCAAGACCTTACCCATCCATCATTCTTATCTCGCAGATTCCACGTCTCTTACTGAACATGTCATGTTAGGCTTTACGTCTCTGCTCATCTCTCACCATGGTCAATTGGACTGTCATTGCCAAGTGAAAACCCCACACTGCTCAAGAACGTAAGTGTTCTTTCATTCACCATCACTACCCATCTTATCACGATGATCATCGAACCACAATGATCCCAAGAAGCTTGTGCCAACTTGGATATATGTGCGTCCTTATTAGACTCCGTGATCATTGAATCACAATGATCCCAAGAAGCTAGTGCATAACCTATCATATGTCTACCTTCGTAGACATTCAGACTACCGTAAAGATCATTTTCGCACCTAGATATGAAATCCGTCGGTCATCTTTGATAGTTCGCCTAGATCCGGTCCAGTATCGGTTTGTTAATAAGAGTGACACGGGGAGCTCGAGCCATGAAAAAAGATACTCACTAAAAATATAGATGAACAATAGATTGATTGATTTGGATAAGAATAACTACAAAAGTAATCATCCATCCACCCTGAGTGAGCTCCCTAGGGTGGTGGCTCCAAAATGCACACCCTAAAAGTGATGTCTACTATTCTATATAAAGACCATGAGCCCTGTCCTCTAAACAAGCCGTTCCTTGCTTAGAAAACCTCCTAAAGATGCTGAAACATACAATATATCACATTAAGTCGCTTCATTCTATGAACAATAACATCGCTAATAAGGTCGCCTTAATTGATAACATCATTCTCCAATTTGAACCAACACTAAATGATGCTATCAATTTTTCATTTGATCTTCAAGACTATATATTTGACTTCCTCTTCGCAGCTTCACAAATCAGCTAAATACCCAAAATCTTTCATTGCAGTTTTCCTCCACAAATATAGACCCTCCAAATATATTGAAGACTAAAGTTCAACCAGCAACTTACACCATGTGTAAGCTTTACACTTGATTGACCATCTCTGCTATAACTGGCATGTGATAATGGTTTGAACATCCAATAATGAAAATAATCAGCTTCATAATAAAAATCTTTCAATTCGGTCAAAACTTTAAAGCCCCGTTTGCAAAAGAATTGGTCCAATACTCCCCTTATTCTTTGCAATATTTTCTTTTAGCCCATTTAATTGTATATCCGGCCCAAACCTACAAATAAAATTGTAAGACCCGACCCATTGCATTAACTCTCTAGGCCAAATCAATCTTGATGCGTCCACTTAAACGTACTTTGACTTTTATACCAGGGACATATAATTTAATTTATGTCTTGTATATCACTACTAGAAAACTACATATTTTCTTACAAAAATTTTTCACAAATTTCCTACAACTCAATTTTTATTCCAATTTTTCTACTGTTTTCTCACAAAAAAGAAACACAAAAAACCCAAAACTTTTCTTCAATTTTCCGACAAAATTGTCACACAACTACCGGTTGTAGCACTTTCGTCACAACATTAATTAGCTTTCTAAAATACGGTCCAAGTTGAAACTGGTATATGACTTTTCAAATGTTACATTTCCATGTGTTCGTCTCGCTAATCCAAAACAGCTCAACTAGTCGTCACCGAAATCGCAAAATAGTTACCGGCTTCGAGTTTGCTCGTCTATCTTCGCGTGGCTTGAAACCCATAAAACAAAATCCATTATTGGCCCATAATATATCAACCTGAACGTGTCGTCAAGCTTTTTTACCCTATACCGTCGCCGCTGGTGACTCAAACAATCCGCTGAAAAACCCTAGAGCCCACTGGATTCTTGTTTTGGTTGGATTTCATCACCGCATTGACCCAACTCCTCCGGTCCATCGATTCAAAAACGTACTAAGGTTTTCCTAGGTGTTCTAATCACAAATATTTTTAGACTTCTCTACTTTACTGGCATGCATCGTGTTCCCTAAGCTACATAATTCATCTTTAAATAATTGACAATCGGGTCCCCGAAAATACCCGAATTTGTGGTTAACGTGTTTCTTATAATATGCCGTCTTGTTAGTAGAACCTATTAAAGTTATCCATCCAAACTAGCTTAACAATAATTTTGGGATGTTACAATTTCGTTATGCTGAAAATCTACATCACCTACGACTATACTACTATCTAGTGTGATAATAATGATACATTAGCTAAGCCTTAATAACAAGCGTACATAGGAAAGTCTAGACAATTCGGTGTTAGACATAACCTAATTTGTGAGCTTATCATGTATGGTGGGATTTCATTTGAGTTTGTTCTTACACAAAACAAAAATCTAGTCATGCATCTAACCCAAGGGTTAGAAGGGACCTAGTGCACATGTTGGCCCATGGGATAGGGTTAATGTATATCTGCAGATATCTCATGATAACATCCCCAATCACCATCTAATACAACATTAGATTTTGAATTGTGATGTGGAAAGCTTACGCGTAGAGATTCGAACAAATGTAATATATCAACCTAAGATATGTGGTGAAAGATACTAGTGAGGTGAAACTAATGTTTAACTTCTTAATAGTTCTATTGAAAAATTACATGGCAGGTGCAAGATTAAAAGAACTACCTATGTGAGTTTAAAGCTTAGTCGTTTCAAGAAGCTTGGATTTAGCCTCTATATATTCATTAGATAATAAGGATACAAGGCTATAAAATAGTGTCATTTAAGAACTTAATACTTTTTTTGAACCTGACTTTACATCACCTTCTTGTATTAAAATAATACAAAAGATTCAATGGACATCAAAATATTCAAATATCTGGAATGTGTAATATACTAAGCTAAAAGTTTTCAAACTTCAACACCTTTTCAATTATGCATGATTTTGTATTTTTGTTATGAGAACAAAAGTGCATCATAATAAAACACTAATACAAGTTATGAGGCCTGGAATACCAACTTGTTTGAGACAATTCTTATTTCTAAAACCAACGAACCCACTTGTACATGGGGGCAAAACCCCCAACGATCAACGGGTTCGTAGGGGGGCATCACCCCCTGGTAGGGACGAGAAGTTGTTTTAGTTTTGCATGATGTGATGGAAATTCATTGGAGGTTGCTTTGGATTTGAATGGTTGCTGAAAATTTGCATGGAAATTGGTTGTTAGTAGGGACTGATCATCACTGGTGACCATTCGTTTCTAGTAACTAATCATCTGTAATAACTATGACCAGCATCAACTTGGTCCATCAGTAGCGACTACTATTATGAGTAATTGTGCAATAACAACAACCTGGGTGTTGATGCACTAGCTGAGTTACTGTTAACCTAGAGATCATGTGTTAAGATGATTTCTTGTATAAGTTAAAAATATGTTAACTCGTATAATTGCCAAGTATACGTAATGTCAGATTAGCATTGTTGTGACATACTCATTTGACATTTTTCCTCTTGACTTTTGGAACTCATTTAATTATGTGATTTTATGACTTTAAATAAACTAGTTTAATTGTCAAGTTATTACAATTAGCCAATAAACCCTAATAGATTAATTGATATAATTATCAATCTGTTGATATAGTACTATGATAACTTACTAGGTATTCCTAATTAGTAAACAACAAACCCATACATGTTGTTCTCT
>JARYGA010042073.1:0-49650 GCA_030545235.1 Helianthus tuberosus | reverse complement strand
TATTCCTTTTTCATTTCTTGACAAGCAATTTCTTTTTGAGAACATTCTTCTGTCATTTTAGAAACATTTTCTTTCAAAACTTCATTTTCTTTTTCTAACTTTTTACATTTTTCTGAAAATTTTTCATCATTTTCTTTTAAAACTCTTTCTTTTTCTAACATTTCTTTACATTTTTCTTTGAAAATGTTTTCTAATTTTGTGAATTCAAAATTTCTTGTTCTGAATTGCTCATCTTTTTTAGTACAAGCTCTACACGGTTCCATGCATTTCTTGCACTGTTCAACAGTTTCAGTCAAGATGTTAGAATTAGAATTTACCTCAGTGATTGGCACCTCGGTGTTTTCAGCTGCCTCTGTCTGCTTCGACTCAGCAACATTCTGATTTTCTTCAACATCTTTTCCAATTTGCTGTTCTTCAGTAACAGCTTTCTCAACTTCTTCATTCACAACAACTTTTTCCTTTACTTCTTCAACTTTCACAGCTTCAATTTTCACATCATTGATTTCCTTCACAACCTCAACTTCAACAACTTTCTTCAGATTGTTCACCATTTCTTCAACATTCTTCTTCATTCTCTCTTCATCCCTTTTTCTCAGACACGATGTCATAGCATATCTGATCTCCTTTTCATGCCTTTTAGCATATGTGTCATCTTTTAACACATTTCTATAGTATTCAGCTCTCAAATGAATTATGAGAAGAACATCATCAAAGATTATGTCTTTCTTTGGAACAACTGGTTCACCTTCTCTGTTGAAGTAACACTCTCTCTTTTTATCCCATCTTCTGTTGCTCACTGCACTCTCATACTCTTCTTGCATTTCATCCATTCTGTTCAACACAATGTTTCTTTCTCTGTGGGTCTTTTCTTCCAAAATCTCTTTTCTATTTTTCTCTTTGACCTCAGCAACAACATTTTCGTCTTTGTTTTTATTTTCATCTTGAATCTCAGCAACAAAAACAAACTTTCTTTCCTTTGTTATAGCTTTGCCATGAGCTGTTTTTCGAACATTCTCCAACCGATCTTCTTCTGGACAAATCTTAGACCAATCAAAACCTTCATCATCTTGAATTACAAAACAAGCTCTAGATTTGGGTTTATCTTCAATCATCTTTGGTTCTTCTCTGCTTAGATGGTAGATTGCCTTTCGGTAGTAATCATCATTGAACGGATGTTCATTTCCACCAACTGCAGTATTAGTGCATTCTCTCTTGAAATGATCTTTCTGCTTACATTTGAAGCAGGTCACTTTGGATTTGTCAAATCCAAGCTTTGTTGATGCACCTCCAAGAGATTGTTTCCCAGTAATCTCCATATACCTTTGTGCTCTTCGGATACAACTTGCTAAGCACCAACGGATGTCAATGAGCTCCATCTCTTCCGGATCTATCTGGTCGTAGTCTTCTTTGGTCAACTCTGAGTTTCCAATTTTACCAGCTACAAGACCTTCATACGATTCCAGAACAGATGCAAGAAAACTCATTTGCTGCTTAGCTGCATTGATGCTCATTGCAGGAGAATTTTTCAGTTTGAGAGTGATGTTGCATAGAATCTCCTCAGCTTCATCGGAACTTGATTTTGAAGATGAATGATATCCAGAATGATGACTTGTTGAAGTTGTTTGAGGTTCTTTTATCTTCTCACCACTGAATGCTGTCTTTGGTGAACCAACACCTTTCTCCGAAGGTACACTGCCTTTGTAGTATAGACCAACATTCTATTGATGTGAAGAACCAGTCATCTTGCTTTGCTTTTGTAGCTCCAGATCATGACTCTCTATCTTTTCAAACAATGCATCAAGAGAAATTGTATCATATAAAGCATCATTTTTCAAAATAAACACAAACGTTTGCCACTGATCAGCTCGTGGTAACGCTTCAATCACTTTATCTATAAGTTCCTATCTTGTTTTCACTATCTCAAATCTCTCAAGTTCAATTTTAAGATGACAAAATCTCTCAATCATTTGTCTCACTGTCTCTCCTTTTAGACTATCAAACAAATCAAATTCTTTTTTAAGTAAAGCAATTTTGTTCTTTTTTATCTGTTTACCCCCCCCCCCCCCAGCTTTAACACGTAAAGCTTCCCAAACTGATTTAGATGACCCATCATGATTCAACAACGCAAAAATATCATTTCTGATTGCAGACTGGATCAAAGCAATCATTCTTTGTTCGGCAGCAAACTCAGATTTGTCTTCTCTTGATAACTTCTTGAATGAAAGTTCTTCACCTTTATCATCTTTTGGCCTTTCGTATCCAAACTCTAAGCAAAACCAGCTTTCGTGAGCATACGCTTTCGCCCAATTGAGAAAACGTTCTTTCCACCATGTATAATCTTCAATGCTCTCCAGAGTTGGTGGCTTTGAGTGTGTTCCATAGAAGTTATCATACTTGATGTTCTCATTGATAGCTTTTGTGATGGTTTTTGGTGTAACATTTGCAATCTCAGACGATTCAGATGTGAATGCATTGAAAAACGTGTTGTAGAATTCTTCAGCCATGATGTAAACCTGAACAGATTAAACAAACACAATTAGTACAATCAATATCAAATATCCTGAAATAAACTGACACTTGATTGGTGTGAAATAATCTTGACTCGGAATTTTCACTTTCAAGCGAACTAAGACTTCAAGCAAAACGACAAGTTGAAGCGAAACCCAAAGTTGACACTGAAAATCAGCTTTCAAGCGAAAGGCAAAACTAATACTTCAAACTGGATAACCCTTCAAGCGAAACCTGATGATCTTTCAAGCGAAAGTATCGATTCAAGCGAAAGCAAATCTGATTTCAAGCTAATGCCAATTTGAAGCGAAACCAACAAGGTTTTCAAGCGAAACTTAGACCATGAAGCATTCTCAAACGAAACCAGCAGCTATTTTCAAGCGAAGGTCGATTTGAAGCGAAACCGACCAGGTTTTTCAAGAGAATCCCATGTGTTCGTTCAAGCGAAACCTAGTTTTTGGTCCAATTTTGTCATTTTTACTTCGAATTTTGCAGTGAAACTTTCCAGGGTTTGTCAATATGTAGTTTTACACAATCAGATTGAAAAAGAAGGTGTAGAAGTCAGAAAATAGATGATATCAAGCTAAACTCTTCTTTCTGAGCTCTGATACCACTTGTAGGATCGTTGTTGGACCCAAACGAGTCAATCAGAAAAGTGTATAATCC
Organism: Helianthus tuberosus; assembly: GCA_030545235.1. Lineage (NCBI taxonomy): Eukaryota > Viridiplantae > Streptophyta > Magnoliopsida > Asterales > Asteraceae > Helianthus > Helianthus tuberosus. The sequence continues at coordinate 46,476 of JARYGA010042073.1, read as the reverse complement.
GATTCAAAGGCGGAATCAGTGAAACGGACGTGGAACCAACTTGATACTCTTTAATCTGTCACTAATATTGATAATAACACTGTTTACAACCTGAACAGACTTTGGCAGCACTTCGTTACAGATTTCAGAAGTCGTACCAAATGAATCAACAAGTGCCCTATATATAGTAGTTGGGTTTCGCTTGAAATAGCCATGACAAGTTCAAGCGAAACTTCTGATCATGTTTGTTTCGCTTGAATGTGACCAGAACTTGTTTCAATCGAACTCTGTTAATGGGTTTCGCTTGAAATGGTCTTTGATGCTTTCAAGCGAACTCTCAACCTTAAACATTCTAAACTTAATTTATCGCACCTCGAGCACTATCCTATCCTATTACATGATACAAGACGAAGTCAATAGACGTATTGCACTAACACGGTGAGAGGTTACCGATTGAATATGGGAGAGAGATGGTGGGCCAGCCTTTTTTCAAGGAATCAAAACATTTCTTTTTTTGGGGGGGAATAAAAAAACAAGGGGAGTTAAGAGGGGAGTGCCGCCATCAAATTGAGGGTGTGAGGGGAGTTTAAGTGGGGAGTTGACGTGGCATAACCTGATTGGGTGTGCGTAAGAGATGGGACTCCCCTAAGAGGGGAGTGCCCCTCTCACCCTAAGAGCAGTGAATGATCGAAGGTCCACCCACTTACATAACTAGCATTATAATTTATACCCATTTATTAAGAGTAGAGTATTCCATGACTATTTATCTTATTACGTTTTGTGGCAAAAGATAAAATACAAATAGCTTTATCGTATAAAACGTATGAAAGGTGTGAAACGGTAAAAAAAACGTGATGGTATTTTCGTAATTATTTACTCGTAGAGTAATTATAAAAATTACTTTACAAATGATCTTGTAGGGTAATTTTGATAAAAAAAGAACCTGTTGACCTCATCGGTGACAAGATACCATGATCAATTGAATCTTTCAACGTGGATTCAAGATATAACAATAAGAACTAGTGTTATTACCCGCCGCTTCGCGGCGGGGTTAAGTAAACTATTAAAAGGTGTTGGCATTTCATATGCGGGGTTAAGTAAACTATTAAATGTACGACTAACAAAGAAAGAGGCAACACTTGCAACCCTAGATAAGTCATGAAGACCTGAAGTTATAATTACGTTTTTAGGATATACTTACGTTTATATTTTTTGAACACTTGAACTTCGTCAAGTGTCATTTTTAGGATATAATTACGTTTCGCAGTACGGGTTTTTAACGAAAAATGAACAGAGTTTCCTCTGTTTTTGGACGATCCCGACAACTACAGTGTCGATAATTTCAAAACGCAACAATATGTTGAAATCAGGGGCGGTTCTTCTAAGGGCTGTGGCAGGGCCACGGCCAAGGCAAGTTTTTCGGCCATAGTGCTAATTTTCCGCATAACGATCGAAATTTTTTATATATACTATGTTTGGCCCGGGCTTTTTTTAGTCACGTTCAACGGGCAAGATCCGCCACTGGTTGAAATTACTTACAAGTTTCATGTTTCTAGTAAATAAAGATGTGATTTTTAGATCCCTTTACTTGATTGAAGTAGAATTAAGATCGAACCGGTGAAAGACATAAAAGAACCTGATTTTTGAGAAAGTTGCCAAAGTGTTTATTTACTCTAAACAGCTTACTTTCTGAGTATGATTATTCATGTTACAACAATAATCACTTTGAAAATGCACATCCAAACACCCTGGCTGGCTAAACAACTTACTACCTGTGATTGTTTGTATATTTCATACATTATGCCAAAATAAAACGTAAATATTCGCTAAAAGCATCGGTTCGTGTAAAGTATAATATGTCTAAACAACGAAATTAAAATTCGATTCGTTTAAATTTTTACCGGGTCTGGCTTTGACTGGCGTTGACTGCTGTTGACCCGCAATTTGAACGTTGACTTTTGTTGACTGAAGTTGAACAAAAGTTGTTCGCGTTAACTGTGTCTGACCCGGACTTAAACCGAAACCTGAATTGACCTGTGATACCAAGGTTGACCCGTGTGTCGATCGATCACTTTGACCTGACCTGCTTGACCCGAACCCGAACCGGAACGAATCCACGCAGGAACCGTGTTGAACCAAACACCCTAACAATAGCCACCACTATCACTGCCGTTAAATTCCGGCAGTTATATGTCATCGTCGACCTCCGGTGACCGCCGTTGTCGGCCACCCGCGCCAACACCAACAAAACCAAAATGCAGGGGAAGCTAGGTTAGCATTTGTAAAGCTGACAAGTTTACCCGAGAGAAAAGAAAATGAAAGAAACTTACTAAATCCTTGTCGTCAGTCGTCGAAACCACCCCGTACCAGCCTGTCTCCGCCGCTTTGTCGCCGGAATTCGACTGGAAACCATGTGCATCTAAATCTGATGCGGAATTCCCTCACCCCAGCCGTCGATTGCCGAAATATTCACCCCAGCCGTCGATTGCCGAAATATGGGTCGCCGGAGGAGGATTCCCGCCTGTCGGCCTTTGCTCCGCCACGGGGGAGGTTGTCTGCCTCCCCTTTCTCTCGCCGATCTCTCTCTCATCTCGTTCCCTCCCTTGCTGCCGTATTCTTGTCGTCGTGCGCCACCACCCGAGGGTGGTGGCTGACCGTTTACCCGAGAAGAGGGGGTGTTGTGTGGGTGGTGCGAGGGGGTAGAAGAAGGACAGGAGGTTGGAGATTGATGTGCGGCCGGAGAAGAAACCGGAGCTGGCCGGACTGTCGCAGGAAATACGGCACCGGTTGCCGGAGCTCGAGGGAGGAGGCAGAGGGTGAGAGGTGTCGGCTGCAATGTGGGTCTTTAGTTTTCCAAACGCCGTTACCGTCAATTCACTGTTTCTCGGTTAAGTTAGAAATTAATACATATATATGAATTGTATTTATTTATTTTCATACACTAAAAGAAGCTTATAACACTTACCATGTAATTAAAATATATATGAATTTACAAGGGCCATAAAACGGCTAATAACTAATATTGTTTTCTATATTTTTTTTAATGATATTTTTTTAGTAAAATACACGGATAGTCCCTGTGGTTTTGCAAAAGTTCATCATTAGTTCTCAACTTTTTTTAAAATACACTCTTGCTCTCTATGATTTGACTAGTTAATATAAAAAACATTTTTTGCTTTCCGTCTCTCTTGACCTCACCTTTAAGTCAACGTAATTTATATAAAAAACATTAAAATTAAAAAAAACTAGGTTTAAAGAACTTCTTTTGTTATTTAGTCTGTGTTTACAAGTGTTTTGAAATCACTACGAGCGCGTTTCGAACGGAACCGCTGACAAGAAATAAAAGAAATGTAGAAAAAAACACTAAAAGATAACCAAAAAAATTGTATGGTAACGATGTTGTTCATATAAAACTCGTCTCATTGGTTTGTTTACTTTTGCCGTTTCAGGTCAATTTCCAAAAATACACCAGTTTCCTTCTAACATACTAGAAACATGTCACTTCAGTCCAAAAATTAAAACACAGTTAAGCCAGACAAATTAAATAAATGGTATTATTATCAATTCATGAAATAAGGTGAAAATAAAATATATATGAATTGACAATAATAATCTTCATTTAACTTGTCTGAGTTAACTGAGTTTTAATTTTTTGACATGAAAATGTGCTTTTTTATTTTTCATCTAGTGTTGTTTTTTATTGTTTCCGGTTAATGTAATTATATTTATATTATACTTGAATTTTATTTATTTGAAGTTGCTTAAGAGTTAACAAATTTAGATATATAAGTTTAAATTAAAGTACAATAATTTAATTTTGAGGAAATCTGAAGAAATATGGGATGACACCATGCAATTTGAGAATATATGGGAAAATTGAGAAAAGTGTGAAAAAATCGATGCGACTCAAAAGGGCAAATATGAGAGAAATGGAACGAGTCCATTGATCCTCATGAATAGATTTCTTATAAACCCTTTGTTTATAATTACACATTCACTTGGCATGTGAACTTTTTTCTAACATTATATTTCTCTCTCTTGAAAACAATAAATATTTAAACAAATTCTTTGATGTTTTGATATGATAAAAAACTTGGCCGTCAAATATTCTTTGGTGAGTAAATTTTTTCCAAAGTACAAAGTGAGTTTTGGTATGTTTTTTATAGGAATCATAATCTTGTTTATAGTTAATTGTTATTTGTCTATTCTAGGAGGGGGTAAAGTGTAATTGCTATTATTCCATATATAAGTTTGCAACATTTTTGTGCATTGTGACTTGTAAATTATGCTTTGAGTGATTTTCAAAAAAAAAAAGTTAATTTTCTATTTTTAACCCAAGGGTTTTTACTTTTTACAATTTTTACTATACATAATTTATTTTTTTAACTTTAACCCAAAACTTTTCGTTATTTGCAATTTAACTTCACAACTTTTGTCACTTATACTTTTCATCTTTCGCAAATTTTCGTTTTACGTATAGTTCTAAATTTTTCGAGTTAATACGACGTAACGTGCATGTGTGGTTCAATGTTTTTACCTCTATTTTTCCATGTTTGACAGGTTCGTCGCAACACGCATATCCTAAGTCGAGTCAGTGTTGGTGGTCGATGACGGTTGTGTGACATTAGTACTATTTGACACCGTTTTACGCCCCGCCGCAACCCGGGGTGTGTTTTGGGGGTTTTCAAATAAAAAATGGTTATGCATACGGTTGTCGTAACGTTGGCTTTGGGGGTTTTCCAAAAAAATTGATTTTTTTTTACTTTTCACTCAAAAGTATTTCATAAATTACTTTTAACACAAAACTATTTGTTTTTTTTTTATTTTTAACCCAGAACTTCTTCTCTTTTGCAATCTATCCTCATAATTTTGTTTACTTTCAACTTTGGTCCTTTAGAGTTTTCATTTTCCGCAATTTTTTCTCTTTATGCTTGGTTCTAAATTTTGTGACTTAACAAATCGCAACGTGCGTCTTTGATTTAAGGTTTTACGTTTCGTTCTAAATTTTGCAAGTTAACACGACGCAACGTGCGTGTGTGAGTGAACGTTTTTACATCGTCTATTTTTTCCATGTTTGACAGGTTTAACATAACGTGCGGGTCCTATATTGACTTAGTTATAACTAAAGAATCCCCGCCGCATTGCGGCGGGTCACAATCGTAGTTTCTATAAATAAGGATCAATAGTCATTTAAGAAGGTAGTGATCTGTACATTTTAGGTACACTCTTATTTGATACTAATTATATTAGAAATGCATTGATATTGTTATAAGATATATTGTTTCTAGTTATTTTTTTCATCTTCGTGGGTTAGTAAGAATATGAGCTAAAATAAAGTTTTAACAAGAAATAAATCATATTTAGTTAGCGGTGTAATTATTTGGGAATTGATTAAGAAAAGTATATGTCTACGTATCATTTGAAAAAAAAAAAAAAAACAATCAAACATTTGACTATAACATCATGAAATTTAATGGATATTACTATTTTCATTAATGAGTTTGTGGTGTTTTGACTTTTGACAGTTTCAACGTAAATGTGAAAGGAATTATCACAAAGAAATTCAAGTCAAGTGGGCTTTTGAAATGAAAGATTTTTTTTCAAAAGATTTTTGGTGGACTTGTAATATAAGTGAATAAAACACTATTGGGCCATTAGTGAACGTAAATGCGAATGTAACAAAAGGAATTAAAAAAAAAAGAAAGAAAGGCATAGGGGGACGGTTACGAGTTCGGAGGGGGAGGTCGCACAAGGAGTAGCTCTTTGGCTGCTTTGCACGCAATTCAAGAGGGGAGCACAAGATTTTGTGATTGGTATTATTGCGAGACGTCATGAATATACGCGGCTAATCTCCTAAGGGTTTCACCCCGGTGTAGACTTTGTAAGAATTCTAGGGTTTCAATATTTTGTTTATGATTTAATTTGTGACTAGTTGTATTTAACCATTTGAAACTTATATCAATTGTCTTGCATTTGTATTGGATTCATGAATTGTCGAATGAGTTATTAAATTTGACTTTGTGAAATGAATATGTGCAATTATGCCTTGCTATAGGTTAAGATTTGCATGTTCTTGGTAACGAAGTGTAGTGCGGTCCGTTGTCTATGACGTTGATAGCTCTTGACACCTAAGCCACGTAATACTAAATCCGTTAATAATCAAATGCAACTAAATTAAGTCTAACGTGTAGAAACTCTAGGTCTTGCAGTTGTCGAACCGGGTGTGACCCTTGTTTCTAACTTGTTATTTTTACTCATTCTAATTAGTGGTTTCTAATAATTTTTCTAAACAAAATAAAAATAAAAATTAGCAAGCTTCATAATTATTTTGCATATTTTTTTGTAAATAACTTTGGCTAATCGAACAACTAGTGCGATACTGACCACATGCTCTTCGTGGATACGATACTCGACTTACCCTAGCTACCTAGGTTAATTGGGTTTTTGACTGATCGGGACGACACAGTCACGTCAAAATGGCGCCGTTGCCGGGGAGCTAGTGCGCTTAGTATTTCATTGCTTGTTCGATTTTAGTTTAGTTTATTTTCTTTCCTTTTTCTTGTATATTTGTGATTTTACTTTGGGTGGTCGAGTTTGTTTGTGCAGGTACATGTTTTGCAGGTATCATCTTTCAATATGAATTGGGTAGATGATGATCCGTGTGAGTGTTGCGGAAGCGGAGAGCATTATTTAGAGGATTGCTCTGTCTTCTACGAAAAATTTCAAGCCAACAAGGATCGGGAAGACTACCTCAGCGGATTGTATGAATATAGGAGGGCGGATTATGAAGATTTCAATGGTCCATCCTCATATTATCCATACGATAATCCACTACCACCACATTATCAAGAGTACTACTATGAACCCGAATTGCCCCATTTCTCAAGTTACTGGGAGGTGTATGATGATTATTATAATGAATACCCTCAACCGGCATACGAGGAACCTCAAGACTCAATAAGTTCCAAATTTTATGCCCCCATGAATGCTATGAGTGCCCTTACTAATTCACATCAAGCTCTTACTAATTCACATCAAGAGTTCAAAGCCGAAATAAAGAAAGAGTTTGAAGTAAGGGATAAAGCCCATGAAGCATTGGTGGTGCAAGTGGGTCAATTAGCGGAGGAATTAGCCCAAATTAAACGCGAGCGGGAGGTTTTGGCTAATGGTACAATGGTGGATGGTGATGTGGTGGAAGAGGTTATGGAACTTCCGGAGCAAGTAATTGAATGTTTGAACCGACCGGAAGACGTGAGACCGCAAGACGAATCGGATTCGAAGGAAGCTCACATTCATTTTCATCCTTCTTCCAAACTTATCACTCCAACCAACAAAGTTGGGGATGCGGGTTTGTGCATAAGGATTCGAAGGGTGGCATTGCGAGACATTGGCCATGTTGTTAAGAAACGACCCCGAAGTTGTACAGTGCGTATGCCGAATATAATAAAAAGAGTATGGATTCGGCATGCTAATTACCGAGCGTATGTTGGAAACTCGGTAGGCAAATGTGCACTTCGACCACCATGAGAGGTAAATCAGGTATGATTGTTGTAGAGTTTGTATTATTATTTGTTTTTTTTTTTGTAGTTAAATGAACGTTGTGTGTGTGTTCCCTATATAACCCTCACGACACCTACTCGTCCTCCCGAGCTATCGGAAGGTTTAAAAGGGCTTGTTGCATACGCTGAATGCAACCGTGATTCCTACGAAAGTGAGTTAGGTTTGTTGTTATTGTACATTATTATTTTTCCACATAAATCAAAGTGAATTAACGTAGGACTTGGTAATATTTTCATAAAAGTGATAGAACTAGGTAGCTAATAAATTTTAATGGTTGTGAGAATCATGCTACTACACAAGGGTTAGAATTTGTAGGTACATGATGTTCGAGGGACGACCGTTTTTTGAAGAGAAGAAGAATATATGAGCATCTAGCGACAAAAATCAGGTGCATACGTTTCTTTTTACTTTTGATTTTTAGTTAGCAAGTAAGTGGATTGTAAATTGTAAATTATTTTTTCGGGGTGAAATTTTGGGGAGGTTAGCTGTGTCACATCCCTTGTGCGTTTTTAAAACTCTAGTTCTTACACATTGGGGACAATGTTTACCTCAAGTGTGGGGATGGTGGAGTAAAAGTTTTTCGATTTTTTAACCCGTTCATTTAAATACTACACATTGAGGACAATGTTTACCTCAAGTGTGGGGATGGGGGAAAATTTCAAAATTTTTTCAAAAATGTCTTGTTTCGAAAGCGATCTTAAAGCACAAGTAACTAAGTCAACGAGGGGTGTCACAACCCATTTGGTCTTTTATCATGGTCAAGTTCAAATTAATAGCATGACGGGTATTTAGCGGGTGGTTATTTAGGAATAATCCGCTTAAGAAACTAGCATTTTATGCATATCACATACCATACCCTTATATGTGAGGTTTTGAGCCACTTTTACATTATAGAATTACATATCTATGTTTCTTTGTTTGAGTGGACCATTAGTCACGTATTGTAGAACTTGCGACTTTTGATACGTTTGAGACCATAGACCGACTACAAGCACGAGAATGATTAAGGCACTAGGTAAACCTTTTCCTTTAAAACCATATGCTTACCTTTACCCAAATAAATCCCCTAATCGCCCACTTTGAGCCTAAACCTTTCGTTTGACCAACCCATTTAGCCCATAACCGCTAAACCTTTTATTTTTAACCCGTGTGGTGAAAATTCGATTTTAGGTTTCTTTGTTTATATAGTGTGGTTTGCAAAAAAAAAAAAAAATCAATCAGAAAATGTTGAGAAAAAAAAGAGAATAGAAAATCGTTGAGAAAATACAAAAATATGAGTTATTAGTTGTTGAATAAAAGGGTGAAAACAAAAAAAAATCATTGCCTCGCAGTTGATGTCTATAGTTAGTTTTGTTTAGAGTAGTTGCTTTGTAATAAAAATCGAGTTTTCATCACCTTAGCCACTTTAAAACATCATATTTCCTACCCTTCGCCTAGCCCCATTACAATCCTTCAAAGACCTTTTGACTTGTGCTTAGTATTCGTGTTCGGTGGTGGAGAATGATTAAGTTGCAAGCATATGTGGGTACGTGTTCTAATCGGTTTTGAGTGATTACTTAAAAAGTGCTAATTCATTGTCTAATGCCAAATTTTAAACCGAGTGGAGAGAACATTGTGAGGGATGTGCATGGTTTGTTGGTTTCACGGGCGGGTTAATCTTGGATAACCATTCTATATGTGAATATTCACTTTACCGTTAAATATGTTGAAAATTGTAAATAGTTTGAACTTTTGTATGACAATTGACCTTAACCTTCGTCTCGGGAATGGGGAGTGTATTCTTTGTTCGACCCACGTGAAAGTGAAAAACAGATTTAATTGAGGGCAAGCAAAAGATAAGCGTGGGGATGTGATCTGTACATTTTAGGTACACTCTTATTTGATACTAATTATATTAGAAATGCATTGATATTGTTATAAGATATATTGTTTCTAGTTATTTTTTTCATCTTTGTGGATTAGTAAGAATATGAGCTAAAATAAAGTTTTAACAAGAAATAAATCATATTTAGGGGCTGTTTGTTTTTGCTTAAAACTTCTGCAAGGGGCTTTTGTCTTTACACGGGCAGACAAAAGACTTTGAAGCTTGTTTGTTTTTTTTAAAGAAGATCTGAAAACTACTTTTTTTAGCTTAAAAAAAAGCATGTATACAACATCTTCACAATGAAATCAGATCTTCAAGAAAAAACCCAGACCTCTTCTCTCTCTCCCTCTTAAACCCAGCACCACCTCCACCTTCAACCCACCTCCACCGTCACCTTCAACCCACCACCACATCCACAATTACACCGCCACCACCACCTCCACCTCTTTCTCTCCGGCTTCTCTCTCTCTCGTCGACTCATCAGATCTTCTCTGACGATCCCTAATCGGTTGGCGTTGCTGATCTGCTCGATTGTTCAGGTAACAGGGGCGACAACAACCTGCAATTCGAAGTGAGTTAAAGGGGGGTTTCAGATGGGTTGTTTGAAATTGGGATCGAAGAAAGGGGGGTTTCAGATGGGTTGTTTTGGAGGTGTCTCTCCGATTTGGAAGTCTCAAGTTTGGCGATTTGGGTGCAATTTTGGAGGTGTCTCTCCGATTACACGGATCGAAGAAAGGGGGTTTCAGATGGGTTGTTTGAAATAGGGATCTTGAAATTTCTGGTCAGATTCTTTTTTTTCCGACTTTTTGAGTGGTGGTGCTGGTGGTTTGGGCAGTGTTGTGGTGATGGAGGTGGAGGTGGTGGTTGTATTATGTTTTTTTATGTTATACAGACGATATCCAGTTTATAAAACAAACAGTATTATATTTTCAGCTTGCAGACCTTCAGACCACATCTTCAATTGCAGACATAAAATCAGCTGAAATCAGACTGCAGACAATTTTTGTCTGCAAAAACAAACAACACCTTAGTTAGCGGTGTAATTATTTGGGAATTGATTAAGAAAAGTATATGTCTATGTATCATTTACCTATATATTAAAAAGCCAAGTAAATGAACAGTAGAGATGAATGAATAATAACAAAAATAGAAATTAATGAATAGTATCGGGTACCGGTATTTTACCTATATATTAAAAAGCCAAGTAAATGAACAGTAGAAATGAATGAATAATAATAAAAATAGAAATTAATGAATAGTATCGGGTACCGGTATCAAATTTATCAAACTGAGTGTATTCTCGGTATCCGTTCGGCGCCGGTATTCATCGGGTTTTACCCTCAAATACCGGTGCCGTACCAGTACCGACCGTATCAAGCCGTACCGTACCATGTATATTCGGTATCGGTACCCACTTTTGGGGATTTCGGTAACGGTATTTTCGGTACCGGTTGGTACCGAGCTCATTAAATTCTGTAGCAACGTAGCAATGCAAGTAATTGCACAGTTTAGATTACTTTTCATACACACAGTAAGTAAACTGTTTTCGTTTGAATGAGGTTTTATATACAAAACAACTTATTTTGCTTTATTTTTTGTCTTTTTACGTAATGAATGAATTGTAGCTTCTAAAATTAACTTGGATGTTTAGATTATTGATGAGCAAATCGTATCAAATCCTGTAATCAAACCGGTATCGTATCGGTACCAAATTTACTATACCAAATTATTTTCGATACCAATTTAGTACCCACCTTTTGGCGTTTTCAGAATCGTTACTTTCGGTTCGACACCGGTCTAGCATCATACCTATATTTATTGATTTTTACCTTCAAATACCATACCGTATTGTACCGAGCATTTTCGGTGCCAGTACCTAATTTCAATCATACCTATATTTATTGATTTTTTTCCTTCAAATACCATACCGTATTGTACCGAGCATTTTCGGTGCCGGTACCTAATTTCAATGATTTTCCGGATCGGTACTTTCGGTGCCGTTACAGGTACCGAGCTCATCCATATTTTAATGTGTTAGCACCGTAATAACTGAACTAAAAACAACCGAATTTCCAACGTGTAGGACGTGTGGGTCCTGTTATTATATATTAGGTTATTTAAAATTGTTTTTTTAGGACGGATTGACTATCTTTTCACGACATTTTTATTTATGTTTTGATATTCGGTATCTGCTTGCCGTTACTGACACACGTTTTGCAGTCATTGGGTCCCCGCCGCAATATGCGGGCGGAAATTTAACTAGTTTGAAAAAAAAAACCAATCAAACATTTGACTATAACATCATGAAATTTAATGGATATTACTATTTTCATTAATGAGTTTGTGGTGTTTTGACTTTTGACAGTTTCAACGTAAATGTGAAAGGAATTATCACAAAGAAATTCAAGTCAAGTGGGCTTTTGAAATGAAAGATTTTTGGTGGACTTGTAATATAAGTGAATAAAACATTATTGGACCATTAGTGAACGTAAATGTGAATGTAACAAAAGGAATTAAAAAAAAAAAAAAGAAAGGCATAGGGGGACGGTTACGAGTTCGGAGGGGGAGGTCGCACAAGGAGTAGCTCTTTGGCTGCTTTGCACGCAATTCAAGAGGGGAGCACAAGATTTTGTGATTGGTATTATTGCGAGACGTCATGAATATACGCAGCTAATCTCCTAAGGGTTTCACCCCGGTGTAGACTTTGTAAGAATTCTAGGGTTTCAATATTTTGTTTATGATTTAATTTGTGACTAGTTGTATTTAACCATTTGAAACTTATATCAATTGTCTTGCATTTGTATAGGATTCATGAATTGTCGAATGAGTTATTAAATTTGACTTTGTGAAATGAATATGTGCAATTATGCCTTGCTATAGGTTAGGATTTACATGTTCTTGGTAACGAAGTGTAGTGCGGTCCGTTGTCTATGACGTTGATAGCTCTTGACACCTAAGCCACGTAATACTAAATCCGTTAATAATCAAATGCAACTAAATTAAGTCTAACGTGTAGAAACTCTAGGTCTTGCAGTTGTCGAACCGGATGTGACCCTTGTTTCTAACTTGTCATTTTTACTCATTCTAATTAGTGGTTTCTAATAATTTTTCTAAACAAACTAAAAATAAAAATTAGGAAGCTTCATAATTATTTTGCATATTTTTTTGTAAATAACTTTGGCTAATCGAACAACTAGTGTGATACTGACCACATGCTCTTCGTGGATACGATACTCGACTTACCCTAGCTACCTAGGTTAATTGGGTTTTTGACTGATCGGGACGACACGGTCACGTCAGGTATGAGAGATTTTAGTAAGTTGTTAGGCTCGTTACATTAGCATGAGAAGGGCATAGCCCTGGACCACTTCGGTGGTTATTATTTTGTATCGTCTTCTTCGTTCAATTAAAGTAGTTACAGATTTGTTTTCATCGTCTCCATTAAATTCAGCTATCTATCACTGGTCCGACCTGCCACTGCTCTACTACTGCTCGATCACATATTCAATCAGATTTATCTTCAATTTTCGGTTCCTTGTCACAGTCGGATCTCAGATCTAATTCGTTTCAGATCTTCTGTCTTCCATCAGATCCAATTCGTTTCAGATCTTCAATTTCCGCTGCAACGTCGTCGATTTCTGAATTCTCGTATTTCAGTTCCGATTTCGAATCAATCGCTGGTTTCACACCTCTGTTCCTGTTCGAGTTCCAGATCTCTCCAGTTCGTTTTATTTTCTGATACAATCTCCAATATGGTGAATACCTCTACTCGTCTGGACATTCAGGATCAATTGATTCAGAAGCTTCAGAGTGATATGGCAAATCAGTCTTCTCGACTGGATTCCATCGCTGCTACCTTAGATGCGTATCGGGCGGAATCCGATGAATTTCGTAAGGTGATGCTCGCTTGGATGAAGGATCAGGAGAGAAACCACACCGATCTTCCACCAAAGTCAGGGCTATCAGATTCGCTTGGTTCGGGAGTCGATTCCGGTGCGGTATTTACTTCTTCTAGTCTCAAATCTGCTTCCAATGGGGATTTGTCTAGTGATCGTTCGGCTCTATTAGCTCAATTGGAGGCAATCGTGTCCGGATCTGAAGCACGCTTGCGTGGTCATATGATTTCACGTTCTTCAGGTTCCAGCTCTCAATTGTCGTCTTCGATGGTTTCGGCTGATGCTAAATCGTTTGGCGCTGGGTATTTAGGGTCGCACAGGGCTGATTGGGCTACATCAGATAGTATGCAAGGAAAGTTGGGCTTGGACACTATAGTGGGCCTACGTATTCAGCAGAAAATGGTTGTGGATCTGGGCTCTACAAGTCTGGGATCGCCGGGTGACGTACTTACTTCAGCAATTCAGTTTCTGTTTCGTGACACCATCTATTCCGCATCATAGTTGGTCTCTTTTCCCTTGCCTTCGGTACATGTCTCTATCCAAGTTGCTGGGAAATTATTGCTGGTGGGGATGATAAAACCTCCGGTTTTTGTCCCAATTTCAGTTCCCTTTGACAGGGGGAAATTTTCGCTCGAATTCTACGATCGACGTTCAGGTTGTAAGGGAGGAATGATCCCCAATAGTCATCTTTGGGTGGTGCATGGGCAGCCTCGACCACCTGAGTCACTCTCGAAGAAATCTACGCTTGGATGTCAAGTCAGTTGTCGTTCCCAGTCTTGAGGGCAAGACTGTTTTGAAGGGGGGGAGTAATGATAGGAATCATAATCTGGTTTATAGTTAATTGTCATTTGTCTATTCTAGGAGGGGGTAAAGTGTAATTGCTATTTCTATAAATAAGGATCAATAGTCATTTAGGAAGGTAGGAGAGATTTTAGTAAGGTGTTAGGCTCATTGCATTAGCATGAGAAGGGCATAGCCCTGGACCACTTCGGTGGTTATTATTTTGTATCGTCTTCTTCGTTCAATTAAAATAGTTACAGATTTGTTTTCATCATCTCCATTAAATTCAGCTATCTATCAGTCTTGCAATGTTTAGACTTCAAGCAATCGTGAAATTATGATGTTGTTAGTTGTCACATTATCATTACACCGTCTCCAATCTTATATGGGACAAAGGTATAATAGATACACCTCTAGAAGACTTCAAATGATTCAAACAAACCAAAATTGTAAGGTTTACAAGGATATGCAATAGAGAGCCACAAATGTGTTCGTGGCTGCTGGCGGGACATCACAAGTGGTGGAGCTATAAACACCGTATTTTGCGGCTCCTTAATTTGTGGTGATAGACGAGCTCACACATTGTGTCAGCCCTTTTCGACTTTTTAACTCTTGTTTTAGTAAACTTTAAGATTTCTCTTAAGTATATAATAATTGTTAGGCCTAAAAGTGTGAGACTGGTGTATCAAATATAAACAACGGGCTATAGAGTACAAGTTGGAATTATATGGGTTAGTTTGTATTAGGATTTGGGCCATAAAAGGTTATTTGGGTCGTGCTAGGGATATTCATACAACTAGCACTAAAAATGTGGTGCTTGAGTTTCAAGTTGGTGATAACCGCCTTCATTGGAAGGGAGGAACACAAGCTCTGATCTATTATTGGGGAGAAGAAATTCCACTTAATATAGACAGCAGTAGATTGCGTAGACTGGTTGATCCATGGTTAGACCATGTTTCTTTTGGTACAGTGAACCGAGGCTTAGGAAATAAGCTTGAGTTGGCACATGATCCTATTGATAAACTCTTTTAACCTAGTACGGGTCAATTCCGAGAGACCTTACAGGTTTTCCCTACATTGATAGAGACGTTTTCTGCTATTATAAACCTTATGACCACTTTCGGAAGACCATTCAAGGGCATCCGCAAACACTATGGACTGGAAACAAATTGTTTAGCGGTTCAATTCGGGTGACTTATCTTACTATTGAGTTCGCATTTGGTCATACTTGTGCTTGTAAATCAGTCTTGACAAGGAAGTTGACAAGCCAGAATAATAATGAGGTTATCAAGACAGAGCTCCAGCACATGCAAAATTTGAGTGGTCATCTAAGCATTGTTGAGTTTCATCGAGCTTATGAAGATAGCCAATGTGTTCCTGATACTAATGGCTCTGACATTTTCATCGCGATTGGTCATCTTTCAGTGGAGTGGTCAGCGTGCCTACTTCAACTTGTTCTTTCACTATGTGTGACTGCCCCTGAAAATCTCAATAACTTAGCAGACCCAATACATTCTATACACATCGAGGGACCACTTGACATGAAATCTTCAGAAGTGACCTTAGTGATGGAGTAAACGAAGGTCAACATATGCACGCTTATACTTGTGATTACCCAAACAAAAATAATCAGTGCATTTTATCTAATGTTGCATGACATCTACAACATTACAAAGCAGGCAAATTCTAAGGCACCCAACATAAATGGAGGTCAATTCCTTATACCATTGGATCGTTGTGATTCGATATTCAGCAAGCATACCACATTTGACCTGGTCATTGGCGACCAAAATACACCAAAGTCTTTCATGCAACTTAAGATAAAACGTCACCATGAAAAGTCTACTTTCCGATTAAAAGTGGAAATCCTTATGGATGGCAACATAGCGCATAAGTTGTCCTTGAGGACGAAAAAAGTTGGATTACAACCAGACTTGTCCTTAAAGATAACTAACATCAGAGCTGACTCATGGCAGTAATTCATGGTTGAAAGCTCTAAAAAGTTGCATCTCTGCATCAAAACTGAAGCATCAGAATACTATCGGCTCGACATTGGGCATATTTGATGGAAGGTAAAAAGGATTCCAAAAGTCTTAAATGATTACTATGAAGGGGTGAATCTTGGGCATGCTGGTACAATTGTTGCAAATCACTCTACTCTAATCGTTCCACGAGAAGCATATCACTTTTTGCCAGACGAAACAATAAACACTTTACTTTTAATAGGTGCAACACTTCTACGACAAGGATGTCACACCCCGAAATTATCAGAGCTTGGCGTGACTGGACTGGTATCTTCATTGCACAGCGGAAGCAAATAAGCTAAGTCTTTTAGAAATTGAACGCCCACTAAGTACTCGACTCTTCAAGGTTCTCCTATTCCAATTGTGCCTTGTCTTAGAACTGTAACCTGAGAAAGAAACATGCGAAAAATCAACATAAAGTTGAGCGAGTTTATAGTTTGTTTGTAAAAGATTTGAAATCAATCTTTTTGAATAACCGGTTTGTGAAACAGTATTGAGAAAACGAATTTAAAAATCATGTTCTTGCCAAGTTATATGGAAACGTTGTGTTTGTAACACATTATGTTCATAAAAACCATGTATTTGTAAAGTCTTGTATTTGTAATGTTCGTATAACCGTCAATGTCCACCCTGACTTTGACTCCATACCCGCATAATCCTATGCTTTGAATTTTGTATAAAACATGGTATTTAATTTGTATGAACAAGTATTTTTTTTTGTAAGTATAAATTCCCTGGTATGTAGCAAATAAGGAAATAAAGATACACCAATGGTTTGCAAGGCCATTGGTATGTGTGAAGTGCAGTAGGAAGACTCAAACCTAGCAGATTTTTGCTTCGGGTACCAAGTCACCCCGAGGTCCGTACTGTTGGGCCTGGGGCTGGGCTCGCTACACTCAGATAGATCTACCGCTATTGTCCCTCGGTCCTACACTGAGGATTAATGGCCTTCAGTTCCCGCCTACCCACTCACATGATCTGTACGTCCTAACCCTCCTTAAGCTAACCATACCATGTATAAAAATGTCTGTAATCCTGTTGTAATATGTCTGTATGTATGAAAATCCCTGGTCTCCCCTACCGAATCCCTGGTCTCCCTGACAGAATCCCTGGTCTCCCCGACCAAATCCCTGGTCTCCCCGACCGAAAATCATTTACATTTCGAAAATAAGCATTTGTTTTGTAAAAAACCGGTATGTTTAGTATAAACCTTTCGTAAATCATTTGTGTTCCTCGAAATCCCTTCGTAATATGATTTAGAAATACGAGTTTTGCATTTGTTCAAAACTTTGTATGTTTTTGCAAGACGTGCATGTCTTTCCACCCCCAAAAACATTTATAAAAATGTAAAACGGTAAAAAGTGGGGGTTATGGACTCACCTGAATATTCTTGTGCAAAGCTAGCTAAATACGACTTTGTGATGTCGTTCCCAAGACGTGGCTTGCTAGCGTGCATTCTACAATATTACTAACACGGAATATCAAATAAGTTTCTAAATAAGCGCAGTAACTAAACTACGTGTCATCGAGCTCTACCGAATCGTTAATCGAACGATTCGACAGTAAGTTATTAACTTAACGAAAATGATTAAGTTATACTTGTTCAGTTTCGCTTAATGTCGTTAATAATCGATAAGTCTTGAAAAGACTTGATTCTCGAGAGATTTAAAAACAAATAAATATTTATATAAAAAATATAAATATGTCGTTGTAATTGCGTTAGCTGTCTCGAGAAGTTGTATGTGTATAAAAGAGTATTTATACGAAAATAGTATATGACAAACTCGTATTATACATCGCGTTTGATATTTGAACTAAATTTGTAAGCCATATTTACTTTGTAAGACGAATAAGAGTCGTTGGAACTTTGAAATAAGGAAATAAATTATATTCATCCTCATAAAAGAAGTCGTGTTGTTCGATTGTTAAAATAAATATACAATATATTTATTTTTATGAAAAGGGTCGTGTTGTTTGCCGTTTGAAGTAAATACATCAACTATATTTATTTCTTGTAAAATAACTTCCAAACCATCGTTTTCGTACATTGTAGAGTATCGTCGAAAGTAGTTTCATATCTAGATTTGTCTTTATAAAAGTTCATTGGATCCAAAAAGTTTTTTCTTATAATAAAACGCGCTTTAGGTTTACGGATTTTCTCGAAAAACGGGCAGAGTTTCCTCTGTTTTTGGACGCCCCCCGACAACACAAGTTGTCGTAATTTTTTTTTTCAAAATTAAAACAATATGTATATATAACTTTGTCAACTATATCCAAACGCCAAATATTTCATAAAGTGTAGACTATAACTAAATCGTTTCGAGCTCGATTGTCACGTAAGTAATAAAAATTAATTAACGTAAATAATGTTCGCGTGCTAAATTCTTTACCAAGTCTTCATGCCGAAAAGTCGAACCGCCTGACTTAGTTGACCGGGTCAAGCCGAGTCGGACCGAGTTTGACCCGGGTTGACCCGAAATCCCGATTCTGAGCCGATGTCCGATGTGAACCCGAACTTTACCCGCGACTAAACTGAAACATAACCCGAATCACTAAACCAATATAACTGCATATGAACCGAATCAACTATAAACAACCTCGAAGCAAGCTGAGCTGAGGAGAACCCGAGATAAAACCCGAAATCGAACATAACCTGTCGGATAATGCCGCTGACCGCCTGACCAAGGCGCGGACAGCCGGACCGATACGCGGACCACCGGACTGAGACGCCAGCCGCCGCTACGGTTATCATCATCATCGTCAAACGTCGTCATCATCACCTCCGACTAAAACCTGCCGGATAAACAGGCTGACCACCGGAGAAATGAACCGACCGCCGGATAATTGCGTCGACCGGCGGTCCGAGTCTTTGACAGCCGGTTCTCCCTCTCTCCTTCTCTTAGTCTCTCTCTTTCTGCTTGTAGCCGCCGCACCACCACCGGTTCGTGGTGGTGGTGGTCCGTTCCGTCAGTCGCGAAGGAAGAAGGAAAGGGGGGGGGGTATACCGGTTGGAGATGAGCAGGGGAGGGGTTCGGTGTGTGAGGGTTGTCGGAAGGTCAGGAAGGTCGGAGGAGGAAGGGGGTGTTTGGCCGGACCAATCCGCCAGACCGCCGCCGCCCAGTTCGCCAGAGGGGGAGAGAGGAGACGTGGTACGTGTGTGTTTTTTTTGTCTGATATTTGTGACAAATGAGAACAAGGGACCACATTGTTCTATTTATACTAGGATTGCTTTGTGGGCTTTTGGGCTTGGGCCCAAGGCCCACAAGGCCAATCCCCATGTTTAGTGGCCCGTAATTCCCCACGAGACCCGTTTTGGAAACCCGAATCCACCGTAACATCGTAAAGCACAATTTTAGATTCAAAAATGTGTAAGATAGTGCCGGTTGATGTCGTTAGCGCATACGTTTGTCGATCCTGTTAAAATTGCGTAAACTGTGTAGTTCCGTCGTTTTTAATCCGTTTCTCAATCCGTTTTCATCGAAGGATAATAAAAAAAACGAAGCTAAATATATAAAAATATATTAATATCGAGACGAAATTCGAGTCCGGTGTGTCAGTTCCGTCGTTAATTGTCGGTGCGTTACCGTTTCCGCGTTTCTCGTTCGCGTATGCGTTTTGTGGCGTATGAAAGTACGATATATTCACAAAATTAATTTCATGAATATAAAATTTTCATAGAAAATCCGTATTTGTCGGCGTTGTCAGTATTTTGTACGGTTTCGTTTCGTTATCGCTTAACGTTTAGCATGTTTCTCCGCAAATCACCGTTCGCGCACTGTAAAGTCGGATAGACGTTCCTAGGCACTCCAAAGGCCTAATTAAGTTAATTCGTGCTTTAAACACTATTTATTATCGCGTTAATTATCTGTTAATCACGTAATTAAGATCCGTAAATTTTCGGTTGTCACATTCTCCCCCTGTTACGGAAATTTCGTCCTCGAAATTTAGACTATGTTACCTCTTCAGAATTGTGTTTCAAAAGTTGATGTCAAGGGAAACAAGATGTATAGATACAGTCACTAGTGTGACTAAGTTAACAGGATACAACAATGAACAGGAACTTCGACCAATCGAATTCCATATGAACGTTTATAACATGTAACCGAGTTCTAGAAGTAATAACATCCACTGGATGAACTTAAAATCAACAATCTCAAATATAATAGTTTACATGAAACGCTCGATCGTGATCAGCACAAGCTGCATGTTATACTGACGCCTCAAGGTGTCGTAATGAATGAAACAATTCAATAATATCGGTGATTGAACAAGTATCACCTGTGTTTTACATGAAACGATCGATCATGATTAGCCCAAGCTACAAGTTTGTACCAACACCACAAGGTGTCGTAGTGATTTAAACAATCCAATAATAGCGGTGATCAAACGAATTCACCGTGTTTGAAGTCAAATGAATGCGCAGTAAAGGGAATCTGAAAGTTTGTTTCAAATGACATCATAGAATTTTCAATTGAAAATGAGATATCAAAGGAATATTGTTTTTGATCAAAGATGAAGAAGCAATGAATATCGCAAAACATTCGATCGATGTTTGAAAGAACCGTTAGTGGGTACACATGAATTTAAAATGAATTGGTGTACCATTGTCTTAACACACTATTGTATCAAGACCGCTTTGATATAATAAATCGAAGTGGATTTAAAAACAAATCAGTGAATAAATATTTAAATCCATGAATATGATGTGTAAACGAGATTAGCACAAGCTTCAAATAAATGGAAACACCACCACAAGGTGTCGAAATCAACAAACAATTTAATGGAGTCGAATGTCAAACAAGTTTACTTCGACTCGGAACAAATAAAACATTTGTTAAAACGAATTTTGAATATGATGCCCTCAATACATCATATGATGCTCTGAAGTGAATATGTGTAATGGACAAGTTCAAACAATTGAACTTGGTTTTAGCGCAATCCGACAAAAATATATATGTTCCAAAAAGGAAATTTCGGCATGGTGACGACGAAAACCATGTGTGTAACTTGAAGAGAAAAGAAAATTTCAAGAGAATGTGTTGACTTGATAACAAAGGAGCCAACAATTACGATAATGCGGGTCATTCGAATCACAAATCAATAATTATATTTAGCGAAATAATATTTGAACTTTAATGAAACGCTTATTCGAAACGAAACCACATGCGTAACAAACGATGCATGTGTAACATATAAATTTTCCAAGAAATGAAGCAATTAGTGTTCGCTATACTGAAAGAAATGATCGTGACACAACGACCATTAAGAGGAGTAGAGATACGAAAATCTACTCAGTAGGTGTGAAAGTCGAAATTTCAACAAAAGAAATTTGAGGACTTTACCTGGGGTTTCGTGTGACGACCAATTGTTAGGTGACATTACCATGGAATGTCGAACATAGCGTATTCGTCGTTAGTAAAATAGGGGGAATACGAAGGCATGCGTCTTCTCCCGAACATGACTCGTGTCGTTTGTAGGACCGCGTGCCAAACCGCCGCTTCCTGACCGATAGTTCTCCTGCTGACAGGAATCTAGTGTCGTCGTTGAATTGCGCCATCGTTTCTTCTCAAAGGCCTCGCCTTGATAGTCGTATGTGTCGTACTTCAACCTCCGTTGATGTATAGCTTAAGTTTCACGTGTACCTGTGCACTAGTGTTTCGTTTCGCGTAGAATGTGATGTACTCCGACATCTGTTAACATGAGATCTGAGTTCCATGTATCCTCGTGCACTAGTGTCTGTTATGCGTAGGCTGCCTGCTCGGGAAGTTAAAATATCATAGACATCATGGATAATAGTGTGTTCCCGAGTTAATAATCGCGGTTCCTACGTGGTGTAAAACACAACTTTAGCGTATGTTTGAAAACAAAATCGTGACTGTTTGCTTTTTGGCAACGGTTGGAGACCATATTCGAGTCTTAGGCGTTCTGTATGCATTCAGGTTTTAATGATCTAAGTTCCCAGAGGAAAGTGAGGTTAGAGCCTAGGTATCTCTATAGAAACCTAATTCGCTGTAACCTATAGCTCTGATACCAATCTGTCACACCCCGAAATTATCAGAGCTTGGCGTGACTGGACTGGTATCTTCATTGCACAGCGGAAGCAAATAAGCTAAGTCTTTTAGAAATTGAACGCCCACTAAGTACTCGACTCTTCAAGGTTCTCCTATTCCAACCGTGCCTTGTCTTAGAACTGTAACCTGAGAAAGAAACATGCGAAAAATCAACATAAAGTTGAGCGAGTTCATAGTTTGTTTGTAAAAGATTTGAAATCAATCTTTTTGAATAACCGGTTTGTGAAACAGTATTGAGAAAACGAATTTAAAAATCATTTTCTTGCCAAGTTATATGGAAACGTTGTGTTTGTAACACATTATGTTCATAAAAACCATGTATTTGTAAAGTCTTGTATTTGTAATGTTCGTATAACCGTCAATGCCCACCCTGACTTTGACTCCATACCCGCATAATCCTATGCTTTGAATTTTGTATAAAACATGGTATTTAATTTGTATGAACAAGTATTTTTTTTTTGTAAGTACAAAATCCCTGGAATGTAGCAAATAAGGAAATAAAGAGATCACCAATGGTTTGCAAGGCCATTGGTATGTGTGAAGTGCAGTAGGAAGACTCAAACCTAGCAGATTTTTGCGTCGGGTACCAAGTCACCCCGAGGTCCGTACTGTTGGGCCTGGGGCTGGGCTCGCTACACCCAGATAGATCTACCAATATTGTCCCTCGGTCCTACACTGAGGATTAATGGCCTTCAGTTCCCGCCTACCCACTCACATGATCTGTACGTCCTAACCCTCCTTAAGCTAACCATACCATGTATAAAAATGTCTGTAATCCTTTTGTAATATGTCTGTATGTATGAAAATCCCTGGTCTCCCCGACCCAATCCCTGGTCTCCCTGACCGAATCCCTGGTCTCCCCGACCAAATCCCTGGTCTCCCCGACCGAAAATCATTTACATTTCGAAAATAAGCATTTGTTTTGTAAAAAAACCGGTATGTTTAGTATAAACCTTTCGTAAATCATTTGTGTTCCTCGAAATCCCTTCGTAATATGATTTAGAAATACGAGTTTTGCGTTTGTTCAAAACTTTGTATGTTTTTGCAAAACGTGCATCTCTTTCCACCCCTGAAAACATTTATAAAAATGTAAAACGGTAAAAAGTGGGGGTTATGAACTCACCTGAATATTCTTGTGCAAAGCTAGCTAAATACGACTTTGTGATGTCGTTCCCAAGACGTGGCTTGCTAGCGTGCATTCTACAATATTCCTAACACGGAATATCTAATAAGTTTCTAAATAAGCGCAGTAACTAAACTACGTGTCATCGAGCTCTACCGAATCGTTAATCGAACAATTCGACGGTAAGTTATTAACTTAACGAAAATGATTAAGTTATACTTGTTTAGTTTCGCTTAATGTCGTTAATAATCAATAAGTCTTGAAAAGACTTGATTCTCGAGAGATTTAAAAACAAATAAATATTTATATAAAAAATATAAATATGTCGTTGTAATTGTGTTAGCCGTCTCGAGAAGTCGTATGTGTATATAAGAGTATTTATATGAAAATAGTATATGACAAACTCGTATTATACATCGCGTTTGATATTTGAAGTAAATTTGTAAGCCATATTTACTTTGTAAGACGAATAAGAGTCGTTGGAACTTTGAAATAAGGAAATAAATTATATTCATCCTCATAAAAGAAGTCGTGTTGTTCGATTGTTAAAATAAATATACAATATATTTATTTTTATGAAAAGGGTCGTGTTGTTTGCCGTTTGAAGTAAATACATCAACTATATTTATTTCTTGTAAAATAACTTCCAAACCATCGTTTTCGTACATTGTAGAGTATCGTCGAAAGTAGTTTCATATCTAGATTTGTCTTTATAAAAGTTCCTTGGATCCAAAAAGTTTTGTCTTATAATAAAACGCGCTTTAGGTTTACGGATTTTCTCGAAAAACGGGCAGAGTTTCCTCTGTTTTTGGACGCCCCCCGACAACACAAGTTGTTGTTATTTTTTTTTTCAAAATTCAAACAATATGTATATATAACTTTGTCAACTATATCCAAACGCCAAATATTTCATAAAGTATAGACTATAACTAAATCGTTTCGAGCTCGATTGTCACGTAAGTAATAAAAGTTAATTAACGTAAATAATGTTCGCGTGCTAAATTCTTTACCAAGTCTTCATGCCGAAAAGTCGAACCGACTGACTGAGTTGACCGGGTCAACTGAGTTGACCGAGTCAGCTCTTGTTGAACCGAGTCGAGCCGAGTTGGATCGAGTCGAGCCGAGTCGGACCGAGTCGAGCCGAGTCGGACCGAGTCAAGCTGAGTCGGATCGAGTTTGACCCGGGTTCACCCGAAATCCCGATTCTGAGCCGATGTCCGATGTGAACCTGAAGGGGTATGGTCCCAAAAACGCCGCGCAACCTTCCAGTCAGGTCGCGCGCAGGACCATACCCCTTATTCAGCAGATTCCTTATTGACAGCCTCGCGTGGGATACAAGGACATGCAATGATCCGGCGCGACGTCAGAGCAAGTAGAGACTCCATTTCCAACACTTAGCATTCTGAAAAGAACATTGGGAAGCCCATGCCTCGCGCAAGGTAGTAACGTGCTCAGTAAGAATCATGCGTGACTACGGCGCAAGGCCTTTTCAGATAGTACACGAGGTACAAGTGGCAGAATAAAGGAGCCAATCAGGGTCCTTCTGGCCCTGCGCAATCGTGCTCCACGATCGTCTGACATGCAGGAGACAAAAAGTACTTAAGGACGCCTATGTGGCACCAATCACAGGGCAGAGACAACTGCCCCATGATCTCCACTTACCTGCTGATGGCAGAAGGGCGGCCAGGCTGACAACAGTGACACGTGGCTCCAATCACGTTGCGCCAACTCCATAAAGCTCCTAGAAGCCACTAACGGTCGACACCAGTGAGACAAGGAGCATATCCTCCACGTTGTCGCCTTCCGGCCCAAGGCCCATCAGCCCATACCCTCTTACACCTCTCCGGCTATAAATAGAGACCTCACTTCACAGGTTAAAACATTCCATTCCCTCTACTCTCACACTTAATACTCAATTATCTCCTCAAAAGCAGTCGCTTATTCTCACGCCGGAGCCCGGTTAAGAGGGAAACCCCTACATTCCCCTCTTAACGAGTAACGGTGTTTTGATTTGCAGATAACCCAAGTCATTAAGGAGCTCAGGAAACCATAAAGAAGATTAACCACTATGAAAGGAACATAAACCAAACTGATTAATCCCATAATTAGTTCCGTGTTTCTTCATTGGCGCCCACCGGTTTTTTCACAAACCACTTTCATCTTCTTTGTTCCTGAGTTTGTTGTTTTTCCTTCCTTCGATCATGGCCGGTCAAGGAATCATTCCATAGTTTGTAGGTTTCGGAGCAAACTCTAATGCAGCGTTGGGGGAGGGTAACTAAAACGCCCAACCTCAACACATCGAGGAAATCGGCGAAGTAGAGATAACCAACACGGGGGGACCGCGCGGGAGCATCACCCGCATCACTCAGACGGTAACCCCAGGAAACAATGGTGCTGGACCTTCAAACCCAGCTCCACCCCAGAACATCTCGGCGCTACTAGGGCTACCAGAGGGCGAAACCCTAGCCTCATGATACGCCAAGCAACTGGCCACTATTAACGAAGCATATCAGTCCTTGAGCGCTCAGCAAGCAGTCTTAACGGCAGAACCGTCCTTGGTTACACCAACCGGCCCCAGTCACGGGCCGCGCCAGAGGCCACCACCGCAAAATATCCAAGGAAGAGCCAACAGACCTCCCCCCTACCCGAAGACTAAGCGTGCAGGTCACGCGCGATACACGGGGAGAAACAGAAAGGTACTATGACGATCCGTCAAACGTCCAAAGAGGCCAGTTCATAGCCGGCTAACGCCGCGCAACATGAACTATGAATGGGAAGATACTGACCCAGATGATCCAACATGGGAGAACGATGAAGAATCCTCGGTCTTCAATCGTTTGCAAAGAAATCATGAATACTACAAACCAAGGCAACATGTGGGGTACACTGAAGAGGCAGAGCAAGATTTTCTCCTCGCTTATCGACCAGCCGAAGCTGTAGAACATTTAAAGTTCATTCCAAAGATCGCATTGGCGCCGCTTAAAAGAGAGAAGTTACCTCCGACAGTTGGAAAATTTAACGGATTGACTGATCCTGATGATCACGTCAGAACCTTCACAAGCGTGGGCTGCATGGGGGGATGGAATATGCCCATGTGGTGCCACCTGTTTATTCAAACCCTTACCGGGGCTGCTCGCGCTTGGTTCGACAGCCTTCCACCGGGAAAGATAAAGTCATGGGTCGATTTCAGGACTCAGTTTTTGAGTCATTTCAGTCAACAGAGATGATACCAGCGCGACACCGCTGAATTTGAAGATATCTGGCGCAGAGATAATGAGGGTTTGGAAGATTTCATTACGCACTTCAACAAAGAATGTTTAGAAATCGGTGGCGTAAGTGAGCAACTCATGCGCTGCCACTTCAAGAAAGTCATTCGCTGTGATAGTCTCATCAGAACTATCACTGGGAAAGATGGAATGCCCAAAGAATGGGATAAACTTATGGAAGCCGCGAAAATTGTTGCGCAAACTGAAGAATCACTTGCCAGAAACAAAAGCTATCGTACTGAAGATCGATTTTCTAAAGGAGGTCACTCGCGCGACGACAACAGACGAAACAAAGGCAAAAACCCTGGGTGGAAGGCCAATCACTCCAGCGGTTATAGTGAACGACCTCGTTATGAAGAACGGTCCCGCTACAAAGAAGACGCGCGAGATACTATCGACCACATCGGCTATCGAAAGGCAGTCAGAGATGATAATCGAGAAAAGCATTGGACTCCGCTCATAAAAATACCAAAAGAGGTGCTAATGACGGAGAACCATGATTTTAAGACTCCAAGGCCCATGACGAACAAAAAGGGGAAGGACCCCAACCTGTATTGCGATTTCCACAAGGATACAGGACACTTAACAGATGATTGTTACAGCTTATGCCAAGAGATCGAGAGAGCGCTGAAGAGTGGAAAGCTGAGCCACTTGGTGAAAAACGTGCGCAAAGAAACTCGACAGCTCCATTGCCACGATGAGGGAAATCACAAGAAAGTCCGATGCTTAGAGACCCACATGGTCAACGGACCAAGGTATAGCGCGAGAGAAAAAGGCAAGAGACCTTATGAGCCTTCATGGCAAGAACAGCAGGTCATTTTCCCGGTGGTGCGCGGGGGTCCTCGAGCCACACGACCCATCGTCATCACCGGTATCATCGGCCATTACGAAACTGAATACATCTTCATTGACCCAGGGAGTACAACAGACATCATCTATGAGCAGTGCTTTAACCAGCTCGACGATGAAGACAAAGCGAGACTTGAACCAGTTGATTATCCACTGTCTGGATTCTGCAATGAAATGGTCTTCCCGCTAGGCCAGATCAGCTTCCCCGTCACACTCTCCGATGGGAAGCATTCAAGAACAACGAAAGTTAACTTCATGGTGATGCCTGTTAAGTCAAGACATGATGTGCTGATCGGAAGAGAGACGCAAGGTGAGCTGAACATGATAACTTCCACCCCCACTCAGCGATTGGGTTCCCAACCAAGACGGGGGTGGCAATCGTTTATGTAAGGAAAGAAGTGATGTCAACAGAAGAGCTGCGCCCAACAAAAGCGGTGAAGGTTTCAACAACCGAGCCCGAAAAATGGGTATTAAATCGCAAATACCCGGAGCAAACGGTGACGATAGGCCACGCAATCTCACCAAGCATCAGAACTCATCTCAAGCAGCTCTTGTTCAAGAACATGGATATCTTCGCCTGGACCCCGGCTGACATGACCGGAGTCCCGCACGACATTACCGAGCACTGTTTAAACACCTACCCCTCTGTTGAACCGAAAGTCAAAAGAAGGCGCAGCTTAGGGGCAGACAAAATAAAAGCAATGAATGAGCAAGTATGCGAGTTACTTAAAGCCGGCATCCTGCGAGAAGTACGTTATCAAAGTTGGGTTGCGAACCCCGTGATGGTAGAGAAGTCTAGTGGAGGATGGCGAATGTGTGTTGACTATACCGATCTCAACAAGGCATGCCCTAAAGATTGCTACTCTTTGCCTAAGATCGACAAAAACATAGACTCTCTCGCGCCATACAGATGGAAATGCTTCTTGGACTGCTACAAGGGATACCATCAAGTTCAAATGAAGCTCGAAGATGAAGATAAGACAACTTTTCGTACTGATCTCGGGATTTTTTGCTATACAAAGATGCAATTCGGCCTCAAAAACGCTGGCGCCACATACCAGCCCTTGATGGATAAGACCTTCGCGGGAGACATCGGAAAGCATATTGAAGTTTACATCGATGATCTAGTGGTCAAAAGTCCCGAAGAGGACCAAATGTTGAAGGACATCGAAAAAACATTCAATTCATTGCGTAGCGTAAACATGAAGTTGAATCCAGCCAAGTGCTCTTTTGGCATGGAAGAAGGGAAGTTTTTAGGCTTCATAGTCACAAACGGCGGCTTTAAAGTGAATCCGGAAAAAGTCCAGGCAACAGAGCGAATGCCATCGCCGTTAACAATCAAAGAGATGCAACGGTTGGCCGGCCGCCTGGCCGCGCTTAACTGCTTTCTATCAAATCACGCCGCGAAGTCGTACCCTTTTATCAGCACTCTGCGCAACTGTGTGAAGAAACAAGAGTTCAGATGGACCCCTGAAGCAGAGAAGGCTTTTCAACAAATGAAAGAATGTTTGATTGAACTCCCTACCCTGACTGCACCGTTTGAAAAAGAGCCACTCATACTGTACATATCTTCTTCGGATAAGGCAGTAGGGTCGGTACTACTGGTGGAGAGAAATGGAGTCCAAACTCCAATTTATTACGTCAGCAGGGTACTCACTGACCCGGAAACGAGATATTCCACGATGGAAAAATTGGTGCTTGCGCTACTACACGCCTCCAGGAGGCTGCGCAGATACTTTACAGGGCATGTGATCACCGTACTTACCAATTTCCATATCGGCACGATACTTCAAAAGCCAGAGACATCTGGGAGGCTCGCAAAATGGGCAATCGAGTTGGGGGGTCACAACATCTTGTACAGGCCACGCCCAGCCATCAAGGGTCAGGTGCTCGCCGATTTTATCACAGAAGTCCCCGTAGAGAAAATCAAAGATTGTGAGCTTGTTGAAACTGCCGTGAAAGAATCAACGAACGAGTTATGGATGTTGTACACCGATGGGGCTTCAAACGAAGATGGCGCGGGAGCTGGATTGCGCCTCGTAAGCCCCGAAAATCATGAATTTACTTACGCAATCAAGTTGGATTTTAAAAACACCAACAACGAGGCGGAGTACGAAGCATTTCTGGCAGGCTTACGCCTCGCCATAAAAATGGGAGCTAAAAACCTTCAAGCACACGTTGATTCACTTCTGATCGCCAGTCAAATCAACGGAATCTACGATGCAAAGGGCGAAGTTATGGCCTTATACTTAGAGCAGGCAAAAGAGTTGCTCCAGACATTCAAGTCTTACAAGGTAGTGCACATCAACCGTTCGGAGAACAAACCAGCAGACGCCTTGAGCAAGCTTGCTTCAACCTCCTTCCAACATCTCGCCAAAGATGTAAGGATTGAAGTACTCAAGAATCCATCAGTTCTGCTACGACAAGTCAACGTGATCAAGATAGGGCAGCCATCCTGGATGAACCCTATCATTCAATCTTGCAAGAAGGAATACTCCCTGAGAGCAAAGCAGAGGCAAGATTCAAAACAAGGCTCTGCAGTACGAAATGAATGGTGGTATCTTATACCGCAAGTCCTTCTTGGGGCCACTACTGCGCTGCGTAGACCCCCAAGATGCGAGTTATCTGATAAGAGAGATTCACGAAGGAATCTGCGGCATTCATGCAGGGCCACGCATGGTTGTCGCAAAGATTATGAACGCTGGGTATTACTGGCCAGGGATGCATGTCGATGCCCTGAAGGAGCTGCGCAAGTGCGATTCCTGTCAGCGACACTCTCCAAAAACCCTACGCCCCAAGAACGATCTTATCCCCGTATCCACTGCTTGGCCTTTTCAGCAGTGGGGTATTGATATGGTGGGACCCTTCCCAGACGCTCCTGGTGCCGTCAAGTTCATAATTGTAGCCGTTGATTATTTTACTAAGTGGGTGGAGGCCAAAGCCCTCGCCTCAACCACTGCAATGATGGTGCGCAATTTTATCTGGGAACACATCATTTGCAGGTTTGGTCTCCCACTCAAGATTGTCACGGACAACGGAACCAATTTTGCTTCTGAGGACCTCCAGAAGTGGATGAAAGAGATGAAAATCGAACATGCTTTCTCCTCCGTTGCGCATCCTCAAGGCAATGTGCAGGTTGAAAGCGTAAACAAGTGCATCGTCGAAGGGATAAAGGCCCGGCTGGGCACAAAGCGAAGAGGCTGGGTGGATGAGCTCCCGAGTATTTTGTGGGCTCACCGAACCATGCCGAAGACAAGTACCGGCGAGACCCCTTTTAGCCTAGTCTATGGCTCAGAAGCGGTTATCGCGACAGAAGTTGGCCTGCCCTCTCCGCGCTTGACAACGGTCAACGCAATCAACAACGAGGCAGAGCCTCGTCTTGACTTAGATCTACTGGAAGAAAGGCGCGAAATTGCGCGAATTAAAGAAGCCAAGTACAAAACACAACTGGAAAGGTACTACAATGCGAGAGTCCGCATCTGTACCTTCACCCCAGGAGAATACGTCTTCCGCGACAACGAAGCTTTAAACGCTGAATGCCCAGGAAAACTAGCACCCAAATGGGAAGACCCATATTTGGTTCACGAAGTGCTAGGCAAAGGGGCATACAAATTGCGCACAATGGATGGACATATCATCCCGCGCACGTGGAATGCGCAACAACTGCACAAATGTTATATGTGACTTTCATAGGCCATGCGCCTTTACCCACTCATGTTGGCCACGCGCCCCTTTTAATTACCTATGTTGGCTAACGCCTATTTTGTTATTTATGCGATGTACGTTGGCCCAAGCGCCTGTTTCCCAAGCAATGAAAGCATACGACATGTTTTCCTTTACAATGAATCCTTTCATTACAAATGCATGTTAAACTTTTGATTAGCACGAAAACACTCCAGTTACACTCGCACGAGCCACTCTTACATTTATTCGCGCTAACTTAACCAAAGTTTCTAGCAACAGTGCAATAATTGTAACGGGAAAGGACAAACAAGATTCATATTTAAATAAGCGCGACGGCGCAACAGTTACATCAAAATGTCATTCATTTAAACTAAAACAAGCGCAACCGCGCAAATATCAACACCGCAAAGTTAGAAGAAAAATTACAAGGCAAAAAGCCTAACTACCTACTCAATCATCTCCAGCATCGTCATCATCATTCTTGTCATCATCACCATCACCTTTACTATCGCCATCGTTACCCGCAGCTTCCTCTTCATCCGAGAGCTCAACTGTCACCGGTGGGTCAAGGATAGTCTTCAACCGGCGACACCAATCATCATGCTTCAGCGCGTCGGTAACCAAATCCATCACAGGTATTGATAGATGGTCATAACCATGTTCAGCCCGAGCTAACTCAGCCTCCGCTTGATCAGTCGCCGAACAATGGCTAATGTCGAACTCCTGTCCAAGCATAGCTGTAGCGTGTTCCGCACATTCAAGATACCCTTTACGATGACCAACTGCGAGGGAAGCATCTATAACGGCCGCAACAGCCTTATCCAGTTCTCCAGCATTTAGAATGGAATTGGCCATCTACAACAAACGAAATACATAAGACAATAGGTTTTAAGGAGGTAGAAACCAAAGTTAAGAAAAATCTTACCAAAACTATTCTGCGGCCACGCAACCACTCTGCTTCAGAGACCAACGTATCAACGATACCTTGAGCTTCGGAGTAGTTGTTTTGCGCTACATTAAGAGCAGTGGTGCTAATATCTCGCGCCTCCTCAGCTTTTTGTTTGGCCTCTTCAGCAGTGGTAGCCTTAACCCTCTTAGCTTCAAAATCGATCTCCAACGACTCGTTTTTGTCAACTTGCTCTTGCAAGCGACGCTTCAGATCAGCGATCTCAACGTCCTTAGCAGCCAAATCTTTGTCCTTACCAGACAAATGTGCCTTCACCTCAGCCAACTCAACCTGCAAAGAATAAAAGACCCAATTAAAACGGCTAAACAAAAGTATTGAAAACTAAAACAGATGTCTCGAACCTCAGTCTGCTCCTTAGCAGCTTGCGCATCCTCCACCTTCGTTGTCAACTCAGCAATCTTGGCTTCAAGGTCGACAATCTTGTTACAAGCCTCGAACGCACGCTCATTGTCTTTCTCACATATGCGCTTGAACTCAGCTTTTTTCCTTAGCCAATTGCTGTTCAGCAGCTTGAAGTTTGCTTCTCAGGCCCTCGCGCCCCCACTCTTCTGATTTCCGGTCAGCCTCGAACTTCTTTTTCTCTTCGTCAAAGGCAGTTCTAGACTTTTCCAATTCATTAGCACGTCATAGTATCCGCTCGCGATACTTCTCCCAGTCGTCCCTCTCCCTAACCATGGTTCGCCATTCGCGAACAATCTCTTGGTTAGCAGCGCGAGTGTTGGCCTCACCAACAACATATGCGTGATATAACCCACTGTGGGTTCGCGCTCTTTGACGGTCGATCTCGCCGAGAGGAATGGAGTTCAGAAGCTAATCGCGGCAAGGCGCGAATTCGACAAAAGTATCCTTTTTCTTTAAACCCCAAGGAGGTTGGTGCGGAGCATCACCACGACTCTCTTCAGTATAAGACTTGTAATAAATATCCCCCAAAGTATCCCGGGGACCTATCGGAGAGCGCGGCGGCGCGCTGTGCTTCACACCACCCTGGCCAGCCGCCGAACCAGAACCCGCGCCTTTGGCAGACGATATCCCAACAGACTGGTCGGCAGCGGTTTTTTCCCTTTCCTTCTCTTTATCCTCTCTATCTGCAGCCTTTTTTTTTCCTTTTTTCCTCGGCCTTCTTACCTTCTTCAGCCTTCCTCTTCTTATCTTCTTCAGCTTTCCGTTTCTCATCTTCCTCAGCCTTCTTACGCGCCTCATCAACCTTTTTCTTCTCTTCGGCAGCCTTCGCCTTATCCCCCTCAGCAACATGTTTATCCTTGGCAGACTCAGCCCCAGCAGTCGTGGAAGATTTTATAGTAATCTTCGGCCTTTTTGGCTCTGGCTCGGTAAACATGACACCCTTCTCAGGGGTCTTCTTTTTAGCCTCTGAAAAAACCAAGTGTTAAAAAAAAGCGAAGAACAGAGTATCGTAACTAAAGAACTAACCCGGAGAAACTTTGTAAAGTGACCGCAAGTTGCTCCGTTTCCCAATCAAGGGGACATCACCAGCTTGCAGCGCAGCAGCCACACCAGTTGTGGTCTCGCTTCTACTCCTTTTTCTGCTGACCAGCTTCTCAGCAGCCTCTTCTTCTTCTTCTTCCTCCTCTTCATGTGCAACAGAATACGGAGTAGCGCCAGCATCCGGGTTGCGAGAACCCGCGCTACCTTCACCTTTCGAGCCACCTGCTCCAGTTTTCTTCTCGCCTGCGCGCGACAAGCCTTCAAGTGAGTCACTAATTATCACATAATCTTTTAAGTCACTCTGACGAAGCCGAAGAGTACCTTTATCAGCAACCCCAGCAGTTGCACGGCTACTCCCGCCCTTCTTGCTTGTCACTTTAGGCTCGACCACCTTCTTCTTTCTAGTGGTTTTCTTCTTCTTCTCTTCGGGGTCGATACCCAGGTCACGCAACACACCTGCAAAGATGTTAGACCACGAACTTAATTCTCCGTTTGATGATCCCACAGACTCTTCGCTGGAAAGGTAGACAACCAATTTCCCGGCAGAAGTGACAGAGCGCAAGGGACGAGGGTTAGGTATATGCGCACCTTCGGTCGCAGTAGGCGGAGCAGCAAATGCATCAGCAACTGGGTACATGAAGTTACCCTTAATCTGTTCATACCAGTACTCCTCCCTAGCCCGGAGCGGGCGCACGCCCATAGAACCAGCGAAGGTGGTGAACGCAGCTTGGTACAGGCGCGCCTCTACATGATAAATTACATAAGTAAATACAAAGCTACGAAACAATAAATCAGTGTAACTAAGGAAATTACTAACCCCTGTCTTCAATCATCAAGATGGGAACCTCCTCGCTGTCAGGCTGCCAGTGGTCACTCATCCGCGCGGCTTCCAAGACATTCTCTCCAAACACTCGGTTCGGGGTGGCAGTAAGTTCCCGATACCAAGCCTCAGTCTTTGGATCGCCAGATCCTCTTTCAAAATCGGCTCAGACCAGGCGCGGAACGTCATGGCGATCGGAATCACCTCCTCGCGAATATAAAAGAACTTCGGTTTCCATTCATGAAAGCTCTTCGGAGGATTCAGCAATATCTTTTTTGCAACGCCACGATTGGCGAAAGAATAGAAGCCCATATTTCTTTGAAGTTGGTAAAAAACCCAGAATTTCTCAACAGTCGGCTTGATATCATGAGATCGACATAAAAACTCGAAGTGTCGAACTCTCACCATCCCTGGTGGACTCATCTGAGATATATGAAACCCATAGAACTGAAGAATATGGGCCAAAAAGTTCGTCGCCGGCAACCGGAAGTTGCCTTGATGGAAGAAATCTTCAAACAACGTTATATAACCCGGCGGTGCATCGGCGGCCGTCTGGTTTTGGCCGGGATACCTAGCGTCCCATTCCGGTGGAAACCGGAAACCCCATACTATTTGTTCAAACAACCCTAAATCCCACCGGAGAACTGGAACAGGGCCCTCTTCTTCGGGATTGTCTTCATGGTGTTCTTCAGCCATTGATAAATCAACAGAAGTCTTGAATATTTTGCAAACAGACTTGAAGATCTGCTACGAGGTTCTTCAAGGATGTGAAGATCTGCAACCGTGTTCTTCAGACTTTGAAGATTCAGAGGAATTCGAGAGAATAAAGAAGAGTAGAAGAGAAAAGTGATAATCCCTCATGTCTCTTCAGATATATATACCCATCGCATTTAATGCGATGGGTAACCGTGCCGAAATCGCCGCGAGCGAGACCAATCAAAGAACGCCACGTAAGGCGTGTTTCCCGGAGTGACGGTTACCACGCGCGCGTGGGCCTCACTCTCTGACGGAAATACGATTCGTCAGGGACAAGTTGATGACAACCGCCAGAGGTCAACTCAAACGTCACCAACCATGACTTTTTTACCAACCTGTCAGAAATTCAAATTTCGAGGTTTTTTCCCGCCCAAAGTCACAAACATGAAGAAGCTAAAAAGGCCAGAGCAGAGCCTGGTAGCCGCGCAGAAGTAACCAACAAAGTTACACCAGCGCCGTCTACCAAAGTCAAGGAAGCATTTTCTACTTTATTTTTCTAAGTCCAGAGCTCCAACCACTTGCCTAGTGCATGGTGCAGCACTGGACTGGGGGGACTTGAAGGGGTATGGTCCCAAAAACTCCGCGCAACCTTCCAGTCAGGTCGCGCGCAGGACCATACTTCTTATTCAGCAGATTCCTTATTGACAGCCTCGCGCGGGATACAAGGACATGCAATGATCCGGCGCGACGTCAGAGCAAGTAGAGACTCCATTTCCAACACTTAGCATTCTGAAAAGAACATTGGGAATCCCATGCCTCGCGCGAGGTAGTAACGTGCTCAGTAAGAATCAGGGTCCTTCTGGCCCTGCGCAATCGTGCTCCACGATCGTCTGACATGCAGGAGACAAAAAGTACTTAAGGACGCCTATGTGGCACCAATCACAGGGCACAGACAACTGCCCCATGATCTCCACTTACTTGCTGATGGCAGAAGGGCGGCCAGGCCAACAACAGTGACACGTGGCTCCAATCACGTTGCGCCAACTCCATAAAGCTCCTAGAAGCCACTAACGGTCGACACCAGTGAGACAAGGAGCATATCCTCCACGTTGTCGCCTTCCGGCCCAAGGCCCATCAGCCCATACCCTCTTACACCTCTCCGGCTATAAATAGAGACCTCACTTCACAGGTTAAAACATTCCATTCCCTCTACTCTCACACTTAATACTCAATTATCTCCTCAAAAGCAGTCGCTTATTCTCACGCCGGAGCCCGGTTAAGAGGGAAACCCCCACATTCCCCTCTTAACGAGTAACGGTGTTTTGTTTTGCAGATAACCCAAGTCATTAAGGAGCTCAGGAAACCATAAAGAAGATTAACCACTATGAAAGGAACATAAACCAAACTGATTAATCCCATAATTAGTTCCGTGTTTCTTCAGAACCCGAACTTGACCGCGACTGTTGGTGCACTTGTGTCTGTATTTAGTCTTGATACAAAACGATGTCTTTGATGTAAGATTCATGTAAGTTTGACCAAGTCAACCATCCTCCGGTTTGACTTGGCCAAACAGTTAGACAATGGTTGAAAGATGTTTGGGTTGAAGGATGTGTCATCGAAGGATAGTTTAGATCCTTCGATGAGCTCGAAAGATAAGCATTCGATAGATGGACCACGAAGGATGTCATCCTTCGAGGTACATGTGGATCCTTCGAGCTGTTTCAGATCGATAGATGATCTTTCGATCAATCTATCTGATCCTTCGACCAGACATTCTGTGTTGGGTATAAATACCCATGTTGTGTGTTCACTTCAGTAGTCAGACAGAAGAGTTCGAAAGAGAGAGAAGTGAGAGTATTCTGTTCAGAACATACACACACTAGGAGAGAGTTTGCAAAACTGATTTGTAAACATTGCTTTGTAACCGAACCTTTCATACGCATTAATACAAGTGGTGTTAATCGGTGAAGTTTGTGTGTTGTGTTTTGTGCTTGTTCTATCTCGGTTTGCATGCTAGCTTGAATTCCGCACTCGCTAGTGTGTTAGACATAACAAGGAATAGGTTAAACCTCAACCTCCGAGGGACCTACAAGTGGTATCAGAGCCGTGGCTCTTTTCCTTGTTAAAAACCGAGTTTTTACAAGACTTTGGAGTGTTTTGGACAAAACTCACTTGGTTTTTAAAGCCGTTTTTACTGTTTTTCTCGCTTATCTTTACGTTAAAACGTGTTCTAAACTAACCGGGTGTGTTGCATGACGGGTTGGGTAACTTAAAAACCTGTTTTTGAGACGTTTTGGTGATTTCCGGCCAAAATCCGGCTTACTCCGGTGACCGGTTTCTGGGTTGTTACTTTGATTTTCAGCAATTTTTTATTGTTCAAAATCTTGGTTTTGGTAAAAATCATGGTCTGACCATACTTTCTGCCGAAAGATTTACCAACCCATCACCTTTTTCAGCAACCTGTCACTCTTTGTCAACTGTGTCAGAGCAGTTCGAAAGATATCCTTCGAAGTCGAAAGATCATCTTTCGATCAGTGGAGGTTCGATAGATAATCATCCTTCGAACCAAGGAATCATTTCGAAGGATACATCTTTCGTTTTACTGTTCTTATTCGAAAGACCAGGATCCTTCGATAGGGGAGTCTTTCGAAAACAATTGTTCGAAACTCAACAGTAATCTTTCGAACACTGTTGATCCTTCGAACAAGTGTTGATCTTTCGAACTTAGTCTGTTTTTGTTTAACAAGTTTGTGATTTTCAGGTTTTATTATTTTTGATCAAAAATGAATCCAAGATGGAATACTCTGGTAAATACAGACATGTATTTTGGTACTCCGTCTCCCGCACCGGTATCTTCTCAAGCTAATGCAACTTCTACCGGTCAATGGGCATTTGTATCAAATCAAAATCCAAGTATTCAAAGCATTCTCTTAAGCGAGAGCGAAACCGGAAGTTTGAATCGGCCTCCAAAGTTGATGCACTTATATGAATATCCAGGATGGATTGATAGATTTCATACATACGTTCTTGGTCAAAATACAGAATTGTGGTTGCGGTTCATTACAGATTTCGATCAAACAATAGAGGTTGCCGCATCATCTGCTGCTACGTTTGCAGATCTTACGGAAGATCAGAAGAAGGTCTATGATTTGGAAAAGAAGGCATATGCCATTCTTACTCAGGCGTTAAGTAAAGATATTTATCATCAATTTGTCAGTTACAAGACGACAAAGAGGTTGTGGGACGCATTGAAGACAAGGGGCGTAGGAAATGAAGCGACACGTCAATTGAGAAAAGAACTGCTGAAGAAAGAGTTTGATGGTTTTACTTGTATGGAGAATGAGTCGTTAGGTGATTTGACAAGTCGATTTAATCATTTGTTGACTGAATTGACAAATTTTGGGGTTGTTACAACATCTGCAGAGATTGTGAAAAGGTTTGCAGATGCGTTGCCACCTCAATGGAATACTTTCTTGGAAATCATGAAGTACAATGGCACTTTAGCTACAACAAGCTTCAATGACTTTGTTCAAATCCTGGAAAACAAGAATCAGGAAGAAACTCTCAAGGCAAAAAGAGTTCCAGTGCCACAAAATCCTGAAATGTATTATGGAACTTCTAGCACTTCTACAAAACCTTCTTCACATGCTCCAATTCAAATAGCGTTTGTGACTAGCACTGACATGTATGGCAATACTATCCAAGTTCCGGTCCCTCCAAAGACAGACATGTATGGAAATCTGCTGGAACCAGTCCCTCAATCAGTACCACAACAACAACGCCAACGACCTCTCAGACCAACTGATATGTTCGGAAATCCATTACCAGTTCGATCTCCCAGAACAACAGACATGTACGGGAATCCACTTCCTCCTCAATCTACCGGACCAACAGACATGTATGGGAATCCACTTCCTCCTCAACAGCAAGCGTGTTATGGAAGCACATCATCTGCTGGTCAACAATCAAAGCCAAATACAGTACGGCTCGACACCTCAAGCTTTTCTAAAGTCAGTGTGGAAGTAGCAAAGGAACACATGGAGCTGCTAAACACTTTGGTGAGCGCATACTGTGGATTAGTAGAAGGTCAGATTGGTAACATTAATCTGACACAAGAAGACTATCAGCAGATTGATAAAGAGGAGATGGAAATGATGGACATCAAGTGGGCCTTTGCCAGTGCTGTTAGGCGAGCAAAGGATTTCATGGAAAGAACAGGCAGAACCAGCTTGGAGAGCAAGAAAGACACCAAGTATGGGTTTGATAAGCAGGTTGTTAAGTGTTTCAATTGTGGTGAACGTGGTCATTTCAAACGTGAATGTACGAGGCCATCTCAACATGGGAACCAAAATCCTTTCAGAGGTCAAAGCAACTAGCAGAACCAGAACAGGAACAATGTTCGTACGTTGGTACCTGTCAACAACCAAAGCCAAGCAGGACCATCTAATGCCAACCAGGCACTTGTGGTTCAAGTAGATGAAGGCTGTGATTGGTCAATCCAGTTGGGAAATGATGCTCCAGATGGAACAACGTGTTTTGCTGAAGTGGTTAATGATCTTAAACACGCCAGTGGTGGAGAATCTTCCACCAATGGTGTTGAATCTTCTGAAGATGAAGACAGTTCTGGTTATAGTGGAAGCTCAGATGAAGAATCCTCCACTTCAGGCAATGATCAGGTGGATGAGACATCAAGTGCGTCAGTCGATGCAGACATTGATGAGCTTTTGGAAGAAGCTACAGCAGGAATTCAAAGAAGATCTATTTTGGTGGATCAAGCTGCCTATTCTTCGTCTTCTCTCCATTCAGCCTTTATGGCTAATGTCGACAGTTCATCAAGTCAGGTATGTGTCGATGAACCCACTGCTGATATCTGTGATAATTGTGATAGATTGCATGTTAAATGTACTGATTTGGATGCAAACATGTCTGAGTTGCAAGGCAAACATGATGCTTTACAAGCTAGTTTGTTTGACTTGCAAGACAAACATGTTTCGTTGAATGATAAGTGGTGTGAATTGCAAAGCAAACACGAGGCTTTGCAAGAGAAATATGATGTGACATTCATTCACCACCAGAAGTTGATCGTTGATCTTTCCAAGTGCACAGAAGCCAACATGTTTTATGAAAACCATGAAAAGGAATTTAAATCGATGATTGAAACATTAAAGAAAGATAAAACAGAGCTGACAAAAATGGTTTCCAGAAAACAAACTGACATTAATTTGTATATAACTCGTCTTGAACTAATGCAAAAGGAAATGGCTTGTGTTAAAACTGAAAGTGAGGCGATCCGACTCAAGTTAGACAGTTATTTGAGTTCTAGCTATGTGTTGGATCACATCATTGATGTTCAGAAAGAGAAACGGGATGTCACATGCATAGGTTACAAGAAATGTCCACCACCCGTGAGAAACAATTTTGATACACTGCCTGATGAGGAGTATAGGACTCACTTTGAGCCAACTGTTCCTTTGGACGTTGAGGAATTTGCAACAGGGCTTGGATACAAGAAAGAAGTATCATCAGATTCGGATGTGTCAGCAGATACTTTTGTAACTGCTGAACAGAATCAGGATCCTCCAGTTGTGATTGAGGATGCTGATTCTTCTGATGATGAGTCTGATGATACTGATTCAGCAAAGTCTGATGCGGTGATAAACGAAGAGGACATACCTCTTGAGAATCATATTCTGTGTGATCCTCCTGCAAAACCTGCTAAGACTGTTGCAATCGAGTCCTCGTCTGAAAAAGAGTCGGAGAGTGTGGATTTGCTGTATGCTCTTGTTGGTGATAATAAAATTTATTCTGACAAAGATTTTCCGATTAAGAATGTAAATCAATCTTTAATCAGTAAAGTTTTTGAAAATTCAACAAGTAAATTTCTGGGTAAGAAAGGATCACACGTTGTGGTAACACAGTGCCCTCCTATCCCAAAGGCTGAAGTTAGAAAACAATTTGGCAATAAAAAATTACCAACAGTGAACACGCAGCAAAATCATGCCAAACCAAGAGGTAAAACACCGACTGAAAGTCAAAGGAAGCCGAATCAGAAGAAGAAAAGGAATGTGAACTTTGTGAAATCTAAGGGAACGGACAAAATTGCAACGTTTGAAAATCAATCTAATTTAGATTTTGTCAAGAAAGCAACAGTGATGAAAAGGAATGAACCAAATAGTTCAAAACCTAGTACCTTGGGATCACAAAGTTCATCATCGGCAAGACGATCACATGATACTTCGGGGTTTGTTGAACGAAGATCATGTTTCGAATGTGGTACAATTGGGCATATCGTTCGGAATTGCCCGTATCTTCATAAGTTGAAAGGAAAAGAAGATGATCCCCGTGAACGCAATCACCAAAAGCGATCTGTTTCTGTAAAACAAGATCCCCGACTTGTAAGAGAAAGGGAAAAGAAACAGAAACGCCAACAAGTCAAGGTGGTTGAAAAAGCACTTAAAACTGAAGTGGTTCAAAAACAATCGGTTCCAGTTAAACCAGAAAGTTCAAAATTTTCAAAAACTTCAAACAATCACGAAGTTAAATTTTCAAACAATCAAACTGGTAAATCTCAACAGAAATGGAAACCTAAAATAACCACAAATTCAGGGGGACCATCACAATTTTCGAATCATCAAAGAATAGAAGTTATTGTTGTTGATGAAAATGGAAGACCCAAGACCACAATGGCTTGGGTCCCCATCTCCAACTAATTATGTGAGTTCATGTGCAGGGTGTTCCAGGAGGAACTGTCAGTAGTCATTGGATTGTTGATAGTGGGGCATCCAGGCACATGACAGGCGACATGAAGCTTCTCTACGACGTCAAATCTATTAGAGGAGGTTATGTTGCTTTTGCTGGAGATAAAGGCGGATATATTACGGGTGAAGGAATGATTACCAACGGGGTTGTTAGCTTTGATAAGATCAACTTCGTACAACAACTTGATCACAATCTTCTTAGTGTTTCTCAAATTTGCGATAAGCAGTTCTCAGTACACTTTGATGCAAATGGATGTTATGTGCTGAAACCCGGCTTCAAAATTCCAAAAGAATGGATTCTCTTGTCGGCTCCAAGGATAAATGATCTGTATGTCCTTGATATGAGCCAAGCTATCACAACGTCTGCACAAGCAACTTGTTTCGTTTCCAAAGCCACAGAAAAAGACACAATCTCTTGGCACAGACGAATGGGTCACATTCACTTACGCAAAATGAATCATTTGGTGTCAAATGAATTGGTGAATGGTGTTCCTCTTAAAAACTTCCATCTTCAAGACGTCTGTGTCTCGTGCCAGAAAGGAAAACAAACGAAGAAGCGACACCCTACAAAGAAAGTCAACACGGTGGCTGTTCCTCTTGAACGTTTGCACATGGATTTGTTCGGTCCTGTCAAGCACAAAAGTATTAGGAATGATCAATATTGCCTCGTGATAACTGATGATTATTCAAGATTTTCTTGGGTGGCGTTCATGGCACACAAGAGCGAAACCTTCGGTATTATCAAAAACTTGATCATTCAGATTGAGAATCTCTATAATTTGAAGGTTAGGCGGATACGTAGCGACAATGGTACTGAATTCAAAAATTATGCCATGGCGGAGTTTTGCACTTCAAAAGGTATTCTTCACGAATTTAGTGCAGCTTATACTCCTCAACAGAATGGCGTCGCTAAACGTAAGAACCGCACATTGATCGAGACTGCTAGGACTATGTTGGTAGAGCCACAATTGCCGATTCCTTTTTGGACTGAAGCTGTGGCCTCTGCATGTTATACGTTGAACCGAGTTCTTACAGTCAAAAGGCACAACAAGACCTGTTTTGAGCTTATTAACAAACGGAAACCAGATTTGTCATATCTTGAACCGTTTGGAGCTCCATGCACTATAATCGATCCTAATGGAAAGTTTGGGGCAAGAGCAATTGAGGGATACTTTCTTGGGTATTCCACCCCGAACTTAAGAGTCTGGAATCTAGAGACTAAAAGGGTCGAGGAATGGTCTGAAGTCAGAGTACAAAGGCACACTTTACCAGTCAAATGTCCTGGTCAGCCTTGGATGTTTGAGTACGATGACTTTTTCAATTCGATCAATGTTGAAGCCGTTGAAGAAAATGCTGCGGCAAAGATGTTTTTCGAGAGTGACAATGCAACAGATTCACCGTTGGTTCGTCCAATTATTGTCAATCAAGAACCATCTTCGGTGAATAATAATGCTCTCGACAATGAGGATTTTCATGATGCTACCGAATTGAACGAATCTTCAGAGGATGATGAATTTCTCGATGCAGATCAAGAAGCTCCAACAACAGCAGTTCATTGTACTTCAGAGGGTACACCTCCAGTGGATGTCCCTAGAACAGCTGAAGCTACTGCATCATCCTCTTCGGCAATTCCGGGCCTTGAATTGATTGTTGATCTCAATCTCAACAATCTGGGTACAAATATTACAGTTCAAGATAATCCAGAAACAAGGATTCACAATACCCATCCTCAACAAAACATCATCGAAAATGTACAAAGTGGCGTTCAAACAAGAAACATGTTGCGAAACAACAACAATGCAGGCTTGTATGCAGATATCCGAGAATCTGGTCAACAAAATGATTGGTCTTTCGCGTGTTATGTATCACAGGAAGAG
The DNA here is from genome assembly GCA_030545235.1 of Helianthus tuberosus. Lineage (NCBI taxonomy): Eukaryota > Viridiplantae > Streptophyta > Magnoliopsida > Asterales > Asteraceae > Helianthus > Helianthus tuberosus. The sequence goes on along the minus strand of JARYGA010042073.1, from coordinate 2,819 downwards.
CCAAGAACTTGGAAAGATGCTTTGAAAGATAGCTCTTGGGTTGAAGCAATGCAGGAAGAACTACAACAATTCCAGAAGCTAGGTGTCTGGAAACTCGTAGAGAAACCTGCTGGTTACAAGAAGATTGGTACCCGTTGGGTGTTTAAATGCAAAAAGGATGACCGTGGAGTCGTTATTCGAAACAAAGCAAGGCTAGTCGTTCAAGGTTTTCGTCATATTGAAGGGATCGACTACAACGAAGTGTATGCACCTGTTGCACGTCTAGAAGCTATTCGGATTTTTCTGGCTTATGCCTCATTCAAAGGCTTCAAGGTATACCAGATGGACGTGAAAAGTGCATTCTTACATGGTGTGGTGGAAGAAGAGGTGTACGTCGAACAGCCTCCAGGTTTTGAAGATCCTATCCATCCCGATCGGGTTTGGTTGCTCAACAAAGCTCTATATGGTCTTCATCAAGCACCGCGAGCTTGGTACGCAACCTTATCTAATTATCTGCTGGAGAATGGATTTCGCAGAGGTCTTATCGATTGTACTCTCTTCATCAAAGAACAAGATGGAGATCTTCTACTGGTACAGGTATACGTTGATGATATTATTTTTGGTTCTACTAATGATGTTTTGTGTAGGAATTTCGAGCGCATCATGCAGGATAAATTCGAGATGAGTGCTATGGGGGAAATGAATTTCTTTTTGGGTCTACAAGTACAACAAACTGAGTCTGGGATATTCATCCATCAGACTAAATATGTTGGTGACATCTTGAGCCGGTTCCAGATGTCTGATGCAACGCCCATCGGTACCCCATTGCCACAAAATCACGGAATTACTCCAGACTTGAAGGGTGAAGCTGTTAGCCCCTCATACTACCGCACGATGATCGGATCTCTTATGTACCTCACAGCATCAAGACCAGATATAATGTACCCAACGTGCCTGCTAGCCAGATATCAAGTCAACCCGAAGGCCTCACATCTTACAGCTGTAAAAAGGATTTTTCGTTATTTGAAGGGTTACCCTGACACCGGTCTATGGTACCCTAGGGATAATAACTTTGACTTGATCGCATTCAGTGATTCTGATTTTGGCGGATGCAAAATCGACGGCAAATCCACAACGGCTGGATGTCAGTTTTTGGGAAATCGCCTAGTCACATGGCAGTGCAAGAAGCAGACGTGCGTCGCTACATCAACATGCGAAGCCGAATACATTGCTGCCTCAAGTTGTTGCTCCCAAGTCCTATGGATCCAACAACAAATGCGCGACTACGGTTTTGAATTCCTAACTACTCCTATTTACGTTGATAATTCTGCTGCCTTACAGATCACTAGAAATCCTGTGCAACATTCAAAGACTAAGCACATCGAAATTAAGTATCACTTCATACGTGATTGCTTTGAGAAAAGGCTAATCGATGTTGTTTACGTCCACACCGATGACCAACGTGCCGACCTTTTTACCAAAGCATTTGACAAATCAAGATTTGACTATTTATTATTGGTAAACGGCATTAAGGACAAGCAAGAGTAAAACCAACATCGGAAAATCATTTTTGTAAATACCTTTGTGTTTTAAATTTGTCTTAGTTTATTGATTTTAGGGGGAGTAATTCCAAAATTTGAAAATCCAAAAACATCGAAAAATTTCATAAACACAAAAACAATAGAAAAACAAAAATGAGTTTCCTGGCGAGAAAAAGAGAAAATGATAGTACATCAGTGGTCTGTCTAAACCTCTTTAAACCTTAAATGAAAAACGATAAGCAGTTCTATATAAGATGTATCGGTAGGCTCACAATCATTTTAAAGTGTGCAGGGTGATATAAACTTAATTCGACTGAAAACCAGGTGGGAACCATTCATTGGCATATGGTCTTAGTACCGAAATTTCGTTTGAGAGATTGCCGAGGTTCTGAAATATTCGGTCTTTATGCTGCTTATCATCTGGGTATCATGGTTGTATCTTTTACCGAAAAATAACGGGGACGCAAGTCTAGATCTTCCATGATACCATACATACGTGTACATACTGCATACGACCTCAATAAGTGATCAACAATCACATGTCCAAACAAATAAGTGATAAAATATCACATTTATCCGGGAGTCAAGTTCGTTTCTTTGCTGTACGAAAGTACTGACCTGTTCACGGACTTGCTCCTGTGCCTTCATGCATCGAAAATCAAGTTCCTCATCAATAAGTGATTCTATCACATAGGGCTTGTTTTCAAATCAAAATAAGTGAGAATCTCACATCATATACGGTCAAACAGATGATAATCGGTATACTCACCGGTAAGATGAACCCTCGTGCATACCTTGATACGGGAATGTGTCGTGATGTGGATGAACACCGGTCGGTAAGTATAAATCATACCTTAACGTATCCCCTCGCCATGATTACATCTGATAAGTTGAGCTTATGTGGACAACAATACCGATAATTGTTATAGGATGCTTATCTAAATGTTAACTAATTGAACAACAAGAGCGTTTTGACATGACCATACACTGATATGATTCTCTTAACCTTGAAACTCACAAAAAGAATGTCTGTAAATATTTATTTAATGCTTTCAGTTTCTGCAACTTTGTATATATTTATTTACTGCTTTCTGTCTTTACATTTGAAATATTCAAAAGTCCAAAAAGATTTTAGGTGTGTTTTAATATAAACTTTATAAAAGCCAAAAATATTTTATTTCTATATTATTTTCGATCGTACGATGTTGGAACTCGAGTCTTCGTTACCTGAAACCTGAACGAAAACCGAAATGACTAAATCTTCATAAACGGTCGAAATTTGCAAGTTTTGAAAGTTAA